>VDFB02253595.1:0-38974 GCA_007258455.2 Sequoia sempervirens
TTAATAAAGGTACTATTGATAGTAATATGCATTTCAAGATTGATCATGATAAAGATTTGATTGTTGAAGTCTTTGTTGATGATATCATTTTTGGAGGAGATGATAGTTTATGCATGAAGTTTGCTGATGAGATGCAGAATGAGTTTGAGATGTCTATGATTGGTGAGATGAAATTGGCCACTTTGGATTACAAATTACTTTTCGGTTAGATAAAGGGATCTTCATATCTCAGTCCAAGTATGTGAAATAATTGCTAAATAAGTTTGGTATGGAAGATTCAAATCCAATTGGTACACCTATGGTGACCGGATGCAATTTGACACAAGATGATGATTCTTTGAAAAGCAAATCAAACTAGATATAGATTGATTGATTCTTGGATTTCTTTATTTGACTCAAACTAGACGGACATCATAGATATTGTATGTATTGTTTGCAAGATTTCAAGTGATCCTAAGGAATCTCATGCAACTATCGTGAAGAGGATTTTCAGATACTTGAAGGGCACGGCTGATTTTGGCATGTGGTATCCTAAAGATGATGATCTTACTTTGAGTTCCTTTACTGATGTTGATTGGGTAGTGATGTGAATGACAAAAAGAGTACTAGTGGTGGTACATTTTTTTTGGGTAAGAAGATGATATCATGGTTAAGTAAGAAGCAGAATGCCATTTCTTTATCTACTGCAGAGGCATAATACATTGCTGCTACTAACAATTATACTCAAGTATTGTGGATGAAGCAGATGTTGAAAGATATCAGAGTTGTGTATAATGATCCTATTGCTATATTTTGTGATAATTCAAGTGCAATTAACATCTCTAAGAATCTGGTGTTGCATTCAAAGACCAAGCATATATCTATCAAGTTTCACTTTTTGAGAGAGAAGATGAGTGAAAAGGAAGTCAAATTGGAGTATGTGCCTACTAAGGAACAAATTGCAAACATCTTTACCAAGTCATTTCCTAAGGATACTTTTGAGTATCTTAGATGGAAGTTAGGGGTGATTACCCCTCCTAATCAGAACTAAGATGCATTATCTTGCATCAATTCGTGCATTTCATAGTCATATCTTGATCTAGATTGATGTTGTGGTGGCTGCTACTCAGGGGGAGTAGTTAGATGTTCAGATATGTGGTTTAGAGCTTGTGTGTTGAAAAGATATCTTTGTCATTAATGTCAAAGGGGGAGAAGAATCATGTGAAAAACTGTGAATTATCTGAAGAAAAGAGTTATCTGGGGAGAAGAGTCATGTGAAAGAGTTGAGGAGAAAAGAGTCGGAACCTAAGGAGGAGTAAGTGCTAAAGATAGTTGCGTTGATGGTGTTTTTCACATCATGTGCTGCAATCAATGCCAAAGGGGGAGATTGTTGAATGTTTTGGTTGTTTTGTTGATATGTGGTTGTCATTGATGTCAACACTATTGGAATTAATGCATTAGATGTTGTATATGTCGAGGATATTGAGAAAACTATAATAAAGTAAGTTATAGGTTGTCAGTGGTGAAGTGAAGTTCAATTTGTTGGTGAGTTCAATACATTAATGATCAAAGGTTGTGGATTAAAGGATTTTTTGTTGAGTATATCTAGTTTATCCACATTGAGTTTCAGAGATCAACATGAAGATTTGATCGAGCTATGAAGATTTGTATTCAGATAGTTTTTTTGTTGCTTCAGTTGGTGTTCCTAAATGAAGATAATGTGATTCTTGTAAGTTTAGTTGTTGCAGATGCTCCTCTAGTGATTCATGATGTTTTTATATGTTTCTAGATTGTTCTCTATCTATGTTGCATGTATGCATTGATCGTTGTGCTCGTGATTAGATATTTTCTCTTGTGTGTTCATGCTTTTCATATTCATGGCTGACAGGGTGTTGTAGCATGTTGTGGATCTTCGAGGAATAATTTTTGAAGGTGGTTCATGTTCAAGGATTTTATTTTGGGTCTTCATTATGTTTTGGATAACATTGGTTGATTCACATTGAAATTTATTTATTGTTTTGGGCTAACAGTTTGCATATGTTTTATTATTTTATTGAAGTCAACATGTAAAGATGTAATCCTAGTTGTGGATATATATAAGAGATTTTTTATTCCATTTGAATGCATGGTGTGCATGAATAATGTTCTAAATCATTCAAAGGTAGAGCAAAGTGTGAAGAAGAGTGAAGAAGAGTGAAGAAGTGTTCATGTTCTTAACTGAAACTGCAATCAGGCATTAGCAGATGTTATTTTTCTCAGTTCAAATCTTGTGGATGTAATCCAAATCTTTTTGTAAGACAACGTGTCTTCCTTTAGGTAGTAAGCCTTGTTGTATTTGAGTAGTGAGCTCTAGGCAGTGCACCTGAATGCATGTGCATTCCCCATTCACATTTTGTTTATACTTTTAACAGGGTATAATCTTGTGGACTAACCTCCACCATGGTTTTTCCCCTAACATGGTTTCCACATAAAAAAATATTGGTGTTATGTGTGTTTATGATGTGTTGTTGATTTATGCTTTCATGGTTATTGATCAGATCTAAGAATAAGGTTAATAAGTTTGAAATTCTATGACAACTGATTCACCCCCCTCTCAGTTGTCTTCCCTTATGTTGCCAACAAAATTTTCTCTCCCAACTCCACCAATCCTAGCATGCCTAGGATTTCCCTTGGTAGAACCATCTGAGTTAATCTTTAAGAAACCTATTGGGGGAGAGGACCACTTTCCCTCCCTCTATTTCTTCTTTCTAGAATTATGACACCTCCTTATTCTAGAAATCTCAGGATCACTTCCATGAATTCCCAACCTTTGTTCCATCTATTATTCGTCTCTGTCTGAGGGGATTGACCTTTCACATTTATCTTTCACCATCTCCTGAATCATTCCAAAAATTCACTGCCAAATATGTTGAACTACCAAATTCCTTCCTTGAAAGATCCAATGATTCCTTTCAAGCCATATCTACCAAACAATAAAGGAATCCTAGCCTATGCTCCATGCCACTTGAATAAAAAAATTCCTGACTAGAGGCCTCCCCAAAATTCTCCAAAACTCGACCATAGAAGAGGCATGAACACATGGTTTCTTCCTAATTCCACGTCATAAGTACCATATGTCCCTATAAATGAAACACTAAAAAAATAAATGAAATGAAATTTCTTCACTATTTCTCCATAAGACACATATAGATAGTCCCTAAATACCCCATTTCCATAAATTATCCCAAGTGAGACACTTATTACACACAACAATCCACATGGAGACATTTCATTTGGACCAAAAGAACTTATTCCACACATTCTTCCACCACATGACTTCCATTCCTCTATATTTTTGAAGGTTCAACTATTGATATCTAGAGGAAATAAAATAACTCCCCTAGGATCTAGACTGCATGTTAGGGTATCCATACCCCTTAGATAACTATAGGCTCGACCAGTTAAAATCCTTCTTAATTCTTCTCAAAATTCAACTTAGCCCCTAATAGACCATTCTAAAGGATCCTTCCATATAGACACCTCCACTTTCCCTATTCTCTAGGTAGATTTGAATTCCTTCACCCTAGACCATCCAACTTCCATGAAACACTAAGAAATATCTTGTAATTATGGATACATGGAAAGGATTGGTGGAGAGTCATCCCAAGAGTCTTGCTAGAATAGAGCCTTGTAGCCCCTATTACATATTTAGAACAAACCCCTCTTTATTATATTGGCACCCTTTTTAGAGTATCCCAAATCATAGAGCCCTTACTTGTTAGGAAATTTTGAGGTACATCTTGCCTCTCCACATCCCTCAAATACTTAGAGGATATGATCTTCTAACAAAACTGGTCTTGATTATTACAACTCCTCCAACAAAGCTTAGAAACCAAGGTTTGACCAGTGAGATCAGCTTGTCTCAGTCCAAGGCCACCCTCCTACTTTGGTCTACAAGTAGTCTCCCACTTAACCAAACTCCACTTTGAAGAGGTCAAACTACTAGCCCGTAAAACTTTCCTTGCAAAATCATCCAAATCCTTAATGAAACTTATAGGAGCAACCTAAAGTAGGAACCTATAATTAGGAAGAACTTGAACCATAGATTTCAAAAGAAAAAATCTCCCCACAAAAGATAGCCACCTATGGGTCCAATGACTATCTCTTTCCCAGAACTCTTCCAACACATTTTTCCAAGTCCCCATACGAGGGGATCCAATAGAGAGAGGAATGCCAAGATAAACCAAAGGGAGTATTCTAGTTTGTAGTAATAGAATTTATAAAATATAATGTTGGATAAGAGGAGGGGTATTAAAGAAGAAAATGGATGATTTACCTTCATTGATTTGTTGACCTGAGGCTATGAGATATGTATCCAATATTTTCCTTAAGTTAGTAGCTTCTCTAATCTTAGCAACACTCATCAATGTAGTGTCATAAACAAACTTTAGATGAGACTGTGAAGCAAAGCCATTTCCCCAAATCTATCCTTGAATAAAGCCTTGATTAACATAAGATTTAATAAATATCCCCAATCCCTCATCCAATAAAATAAAAGGTGGTAGAGGATCTTCGCACTGAAGACCTCAAGAAGTGCCAAACATATCAAAAGGATCTCCATTAACAAGAATTGAGAAAGAGGTAGATGAAACAAAACTCATCACCCAATTAACCCATTCACTACCAAAACTAAAAGAAAGAAGCACTATCCATTCCATTATAAATCCTTTCACAATTCTCATTATTCTAAATCCTTTAGGATAATTGATTATTCCTTTAGAGATGCTTTAGTGAGACTAAAGTCTCTATTATTCCTAGTGATCTCTTCAAAATTAGCTTGAGTAGCTAAATTAGCTAAAAATATATTACCAAAAACACTACCTATTCCACTTCTTGAGTTGCTACACTTTACAAATTGTAATTTTTTGACATAATAATCCATCATAGTGTCATAAGCAGATCTTCCATGACTCCATCATTCTATCAACAAATCTTATAGCTAAGGATCTCACAACCACATAAGTTGAAACTTAAAGGGATGTGTTCTTGGTGATCCCCACCAAAGAAGTTGACAGTTTGATAAGCCAATGATCAACTCACCCTCCACTCCAATATCTCAAAGATGGATGCCCATTTACTACCTATCCAAAATAAAGACACCAAAAACCTGTCTAGTCTCTCTAAAATAGAATATTTTCCACATCTCCTATTAATCTAGGTAAATAATTTGTTATTCTAGGGTTTATGTCTACCAAATTCAAAGGGTGATATTATCTCTGAGAAGAAAGGAAGAAGGCTCCAACCTATCCATTGCTGCCCTCTTTTTGTCTATATTAATAATTGCATTAAAGTTCCCCTCCAATATCCAAGGGTAGAAAGGAACTAAAGATTAAACATACCTAATATGAGACCAGAGAAAAAAATTTCTAGAGATATCTGCCAAGGCATAGATATTAGATAAAAGAAAAATATCTCTAAACTTCAAACTAGATGCAACCACAAAGATAGAAAATCTACTAGAGATCCACCAAAGAGGAATAATCTTCATTGGGTTCCATAAACATGATACGCCCCTGTGGTACCCTAAGCACTAATACAATGACACTGGCTTCACCACCAAAGTTTGAAAGCCAAGTTGATCATGTACTCTCCACTAATAGCTTAGTCTCATGAATGAAGAAATTATTCAACAAATTATTTCTAGCCAAATCTCATACAACTTTTTATCTAGGGAAACTGTTCAAGACCCTTACATTCCAAGAAATAACAATTATCTTTGAGATTTGGAGAAGTTTGAATCAATGGTTTTAACCAACCCTGACTCCACCAATGTCTCTCCCATTAATTTTATTTTATTTTGGTCTTTCTTTTGCCTCACCTTGAGAGGTTTCTTTAGGGATCCATTCTTGAGATTTCTTTGTTGTATCCCTAAAATGGGAGAGGCTTTACTTCCTTTCCCTAATTCCTTATCCACCTTCTCCATAGGAGTGGTCAACCTATCCAAGGCCGATTCATTAGTCCTCCCAATAGTTGTAGTAATTACTTAGACATTTGAATTCACCAGGGTAAGATCAGTGTCTATATGAACATCTAACAATCTATCCTCCTAAATATTCTAGTTATCCACCTCTCTAGTTACCACATATTCCTCCTCCAAAATATTTTCTCCATGATGCACCCCACTTGGGTTCATCTCTTTTTGAGCTAAGTCATCAAACATATCAAAGTAGTTAAAAAATACCTCCTCATTTCTATCATTGAGAGTTATTTTCAACCCTCTACCCTTATTGCAAGAATTTATAGTATGAAACCATCATTATCTGCTTCCTCCCTCAAAATTGGAGACTTCCCTTTATCCAACTTAGTAGGCTAATGAGGAGGCATATCTGAAGGGTCCCCTACAGAGCTAACCCTAGGACATTTCCTCTGCAAGTGACCATACTCATGAAAATTCTGACATCAAAAAGGAAACACTTTATAATCCAATTGTTGAACCCATGAGGAGGAACTGAGATGAATTTATAAATAGTCTAGTAAAGGCTTATTTAAATCAATTTTAATACAAATGTGGGCATAGGAAATTATCTTTTTTCTAGTGTTCGTTGTGATGTGCCCATTGTCTTTCCTAGCAATAATGTGATCATATGTAGAATATCATTCCTCCAAAATTCTAATGGGAGCCAAGCTAGTCACAGTCAAACTAGAACCCAAGTTGGAAGTTCCTCCACAAGGTTAAAGCCAACATGCCAAGGCTCTAAAAATATGCCAAATTGATTATAAAAATAAGGCCCCCCTTCAAAGGTCTTATTACGATCAACCAATAAATTGAATACCATCATAAAATGATTATCAGTTGCTAGCATGATCTCCATCTCACCCTCGAGGTTCCAAGTTTGAAATTTTAGGTCTAGGATTCTAGAAAGGGGAGAGAAATCCTAATCCCCATGAACTTGCAAATTAAAGAATGATTCATCAAGTAGTTGACATCTTACCCAACTGAATATGGTTGGATCACCAAAATGGTCTATCTTGGATCCTCTTTAGGCATCCATTTATCTTCACGATACATGGAAACCCATTGAATGATGAGCCCTCCCCACCCGAGGTCTTGCTTAACAAATTCACAACACTTGCATGCATTGATGAAGATGGTTTGTTCCCTGATAAAATCTCCCTAAAAGATATATTTTTATTTAAATTTTCCTCTCCAACTAGGACCACCCCACTGCTAAGGAAAAGTGCTTATCCAAAATCCCTAGAGCAGGGCCTTTCAAATGTAAATCAAGTGGTATACCCCCCAAAATTTACCAACACTTGCAAATAACAATAAAAACAATATTTTTCTCTCCCTAGGATGCCATGAACCCCCCTCCCACACTTGCTCATTTCCCCTTCTTTTCTTAAATCTTAGAAAAACTATTTTTTTCCTTTAGTGATGGTGGTACAAAGATCAAAATGGATCATGTAAGAAAGAAACTACATGTATATCAAGTGGTGCATAGTTAGATTGGTGATTTTGGTTAGAGGTTGAAAGTACTACTTATCATTTGATTAATAGGTTTCCTAATTTTTCTTTGTTGAAAAAACATCATGAAGTGTTAACAAGTAAGAACCCTTATTTATCACATTTAGAAGTCTTTGGTTGTGAGGCTTATGTTCATGTGCCTTAGGAGAAGTGACTTAAAATATATAAAAAGCTTCAAAAATACATCCTCATATGTTATAGTGAGAATATAAAAGGTTATAAGCTTTAGAATGCTCTAACATAGAAAATTATTTATTTAGTGATGTGATTTTTAGGGATTTTAAAGATTTTTATGTCTAGAATGACCAAAGGAAAAAGATGAGACAAAAATAGTGTATTTTGAGACTAAGGCTGAGAAGAAGTAAGATGCATGTGTAGAAGAATAAATTAATGGATCAAAGGATGCAAAGGAAATCCCATTGGTTGCAAGTGGTTGTTTAAGAATGAAAATGATGTAGGTGAATGGGTAGAGTGGTACAAGGTTACATTGGTGGCCAAGGGATACTCCTAGAGAGAGGGAGTTGATTTCAATAAAATATCTCTCTTGTTGCTAAGTTAAATTGTATTCTATTCCTATTATCTATTGATACAACTTGTGATTTTGAGATTGAAAATATATTTTAAGACCACTTTATTACATAGGGATCTTAAGGAGGAGAATTATATGTGACAACTTGATAGTTTTCTTGTGAAGGGGAAGGAACATTTGGTTTGTAAGTTAAAATGGTTATTATATGGTCTAAAACAAACACCTAGAAGGTGGTAATAGAAGTTTTGTGCTTTCATATATTTATCGGGTTTTGTTAGGAGAAAGGGGGATCATTGTGTTTATCTTAAAATTCTCAATTGGTAATCATATTCTAATCATTATCTTTTATGTGGATGACATGCTTTTTAGTATCAACAAGGTCATGAATATGGATCTTGAAACATAATTTATTAAATATTTGATGTGAAGTATTTAGAGGCTACTAAATACATTCTTGGGGTGGATATTAGGAAGGATCAAGTACACAAAAATATTTGGTTAAGTTAGAGTAAGTATGGTTCTACCATTTTATATTGGTTCATGATTATAAACTAGTGAATATTCCATTCCCTGTTAGTACTAATCTTATTCCTAAATTTTTGACACAATTCAAATGAGGATTTTGAGAATATGACTATCATGTCTAATTTTAGCGTTGTTGGTTTCCCAATGCATGCAATAGTTTGTACTAAACTAGATATTTCCCAAATAATGTGAGTTTTGAGTAGCTTTATGTCTAATTATTGTAAGGAGAATTTGATTATGGTATATTTGATATGAATGATTTAGAGGATATCACATATATTCTTGGTATGGAGATCAATAAGGATCAAGTACACATAAATATTTGGTTGACAAAGTATTTTGCTACCATTTTGTAATGATTTAGTATGCATGTTTATAAAGCACTAGGTATTCCAATTCATGTTGGTACTAATCTTAATTTTAGATAGATTTCATAAATCAAATGATAATTTTCAAGATATGACTAACATGACTGATGGTAGTGTTATTGGTATCTTCATGTATACAATAGCTTGTACTAGACTAGATATTATCTAAATAGTGGGAGCTTCGAGTAGGTTTATGTCTAACCTTACATTATACTTATGTTAAGAGAGTTCTCAGATATTTTTATAAGAATTTTTATTATTATTTGTGTTATTTTGGTATTGATGATGCCAAAATGTCATCAAACATATCGACACATAGTGGATGTAGATTAGGAGGGCGACTTGGATAGTTGGAGGTCTACTAGTCACTATGTGTTTTCTCTATTTGTTGTTGTTGTGAGTTGGATGAGTAAAAGGAAGCCCATGATTGTTTTTCCCACTATAAAATAAAAGTATATGGATGGTACACATGTCTCTAAGGAGGAGGCTTGATTATAGAGAGTTTGTATATGTAAATTGGTTTCAATTGTAGTCATTAAAATTAATTTTTTTAGTAAAAGTTATATTTATTTGGCTAGAATTATCATGCATCATGCTCATACCAAGCACATTGATTTATAGTATCACTTAAGGTCTTATTATAGAAGATAACAATTAAGATAATATTATAGATTCCATCACAAAGATACTAACCAAAAAGTTATCTAAGTGTAGGAAGGCCACAGGCCTTCAATCTTGTACTTAATTTCATTTGTGCTTCCCTTGGATGCATTTGTAGTGTATAATGTCAAATTAGAGAATGTTAGGATTAAGGTGGAATTTACCTTGTAATTGTATGTCTATGTTATGCATCTTCAATAATCTTGGAAGGTGTACTTGGATGTATTTAGATTCTCCTAGAACCTTGCTATTATTTTTCATATGCATTCATGAGGAAAGAGGAGAACAATAGCAAAGGTTATATTTGACTTTGAACTCGTTTAAGGAAATTTTTCTTTCCTAGGTCCCAAAGAAAGAAGTGGATAACCTTGTCATAAAGGATGGGACCCGCATAAACTAGTGGAGTCCAAAATTGAGCAGTAGACTAGAGAATGTAATTTTTCAAGGAGTTATGAGTCAAAGATGTATGTTTGGTTATGTTTTCTATTCGAGGACTTAATGATATAGCCCATGTGGTGTCCATGTGAAGTCATTAAAATTATTTACTATTCATGAAAGATGCTCTCCAAGTTAGGTGTGGATTTTTATACAATACCATGTTTTTGGTATCTATTATTGGTGAAGCCATTTATGATTTTGACCTCTCTCTTTGCCTATCTATTATAGGTATGAGAGAGTGGCTTATATCATTATTTTCTAGGTACATAGTTGTTGCTAGAATATTATCAAAGTGTAGAGAGTAGTGTGTTGATACTATATTATGTACATTGAAGATTAATACATATTTGTCCTCTTTCTCTAGTGAAGGTTTTCCCCAAAATGGTTTCTCCTCATAATCCTTTATCATTATTGTTTGTTGATTTATGCTTCACAATATTTTATGGTAATCCAATGTTAATAAACCATTTTCAGATTTGCATACACTTTGGAGAAGTTAATATTGCAATTCACCTTGTTTCTCAACAAGTTTTTGATTCTCTTTTCTTAGGCATTGTCCACTTAACAATTTTCTCTATGCGTACATCAAGGGTAGCCTTTAAAGGGACTAATAATAAATCAAATTCAAGACTTATATGACTAGGACCTTGTAAAGATTAATCAATATTAAATAACTTTTATCACAAGAGCATCAAAATGTACTAAACAATAAATAATCATACCCTCATAATTGAACATAATAATATTTTAAAAATTATACAACATTTTACTAAGTACAAGACATTGAATGTGTGCATTACATCATCATCTCCAAATTGTATTTTATGTTTCATTATTATTCTCTAGATAAATACTCTTTCTCACTTTCACTTAATATCATGCATAACCCAACAACAAACAAGAAAATAAAAATTAATAACATTTGATAATACTATTTCATATAAAATTAATAACATTCAATAATACTATTTCATATTAAATACATCATATAAAACAATAAATGCATTTACAATCAAAACATATATTTTAAAATCCATTATAATTAAATCAGACTATTTAACAATAAACACACTTACCTCTGTTTGTTTTATATCAAAATTCAACAACCGCAGTTCCACGATAATTATGAATGATTATAGCTGCTTCTTTTTTTGAATGATTATAGCTTTGATTGAATAATTTTTGGTTTTAAATTAAGAATATTTATATTTAATAAAAAATTAAAATAATAGTATTAAAGGCAAGTATTTCAAGGAGGAAGAGGAGAGTATTAAATTCAATTGTCGGTGGACATTAGCCCAAAATAGAATAAATAAATCTTCCCGACCTTTCAATCATACGCTCAAGGGAGTTGGTGGAACACGCAATTGTCTTGGAAGACAATAAATAAATTTCCATGTGATTCGATTCCTTGAAAGTTGACCTCCATTCAAATTGTTTTATACGAACTTCTAATTAAGGGTATATATACGACAAAAAACTTCTAAAAATCGATATAAAAAACAAGAGTTCTGAAGGAGCTAGAGTCCTTGTCGGAAAGGAAAAGTTAGGGTTTTGAGAATGTTAGAGCAGTGGCGATAGCAGTTGTCTATATAATGTTATGTGGTTGTGATATCAGTTGTGTAGAGAATGCTGAATAGTTTTGAGTTGAGAACTGATTAATAAACAAAATGTATTGGGTTAATGGGAAACAAAACCAATGAAGTGATGCCACATCAGCTGTTGAGCACTAATGATGGAAAGACAAAAGTATTGGTCAGATCCTTTATTGTGGTATTGTTGGACTAGGTGACAAAAATCATGTTGATGTGGCATTATATTTCATGATGTAGTCTTGAAACAAAAGTTAGAAATAGTTGAGTTTTGAAGTATGCTCTTATCAACAATTTTGCAATGAATTGTAATTTCGACAAAGTGAAATTTATAATGATTACTGAATAGTGAAAATATGTATATTTTTGTATTGTATTATGGCATAGATATATGTCTATTATTTGTATGACCAGTAGCACATGTGTACACAACATATATGTATGTGTATATACATAGACATAGATACATTTAGACAATTTAACATAGACAGTTATGTAAAAATCTTTTTTTGCCTATATCTATTGATTTAATGGAATTGACATTTATTTTAACTACAAATTTTTTTGTAGGCCATGTCCGAATGTTTAAAAAAACACTAGAAATAGTCAGACTCCAATATGTAAGTGAAGTGTTATATGGATGTAGATTACAAACAAATTGTGGTTTTGAAACATTGTAAGATATGGCCATTATCAATTATTTGAAACGATATATATATATATATATATACGCATGTATGCACTTTGCATTTTGCATTTATTTTGATCTGATTTTCATTTGTAGTAAATAGATTGCAATGCAGTTGCTATGAATGGATTAAGCTCTTTAACTTTGAACATTTCAAACAAAATATTATTTGCATTATTTTTTACATGTATATATGTATGGATGTATATATATTCAACTATACTTAGCTACACACACACACACACACACACATAAATAAAAGTATGTATACATACATATATATATATGTGTGTTTATATGTATGTACATGTACATATATATAAGTATACACATATACATTCTTATATGTGTGTATATATGCATATCCCTTTGGCATACTTTTTTGGCGAGGCTAAAACCTATGTTTGTTGGGATGGGTTACATCAACTGTGTTGGAAGTAACAAAATTGGCATTTGCAATTTCTTGTATCATATACATTTTCATTTTTTGGGTTGGCTAGTGATTTTCTTGGATTGTTTGTTTTGAGAGGGTTGTGCATATATATATTTGTACATCTGTATACATAGATATATATACATTGCGACATACATATTTATATACATATATACATGAACAAAGAGGCTACAAAACACAAATTGAATCAGGAGTAGCAAGGCATATCAATGGCCAGAGAAAATATTGTCAATGTTTGATTGAAATTTTCAATCTGAAAGCACATAGCAAGGAAAAAGACATAACCTGTTGTATTGACGATGTGGAAAGAAGATGGTCATTGTCATTTTGTCCACAACATAAGGCAATGAGCAGAAATAAGTTTTGTTAGTGTGGATCTTGGCTATGCATGTGTTGTCTTGTAGAGGTTGATTGATTATTTTCAAATTTTCTTTCAAATATAAACATTGAGTAGTGAAAGCTTCGGGTAAGTTGTATGGTTTTCCTTGTAAATTTTATATCTTGAATAGTGATATTTAATATGCAATTGGACAACAATCTATCATCTTTAAACATTGTGAGACATGTACATTATCTATCTTTTAGAATAGTGGGAGTAGTTATAGAACAGTTTAGGATGTTGATCATGACCATTTATATATATGTGTGTGTGTGTGTGTGTGTATCGCAACAATGTATTGATTGATCATTTTCAATTTGCATTTGTGATGTAAATATTGAGCAGGGATTTTTTTTGCATCAGATGTTTTAAGCATGCAACTGGCAAACAATTTATGGTCTTTATATAGTAACTATGTATTATTATATGTAGTGTAATTGCATTCACATATATATAGATGTATATATATAGACAAATATACATACATATATGTATAGATAGATGTATACATATTCATGTTTAGATACATATCTACACATGCAAAATGTATTTATGGATAGTAGATATTTATGTTTATATGTATTTTATAAGTATATCTATATTATTCATGATACACATGCACATTGAATGTTAGCCATTTTTTTGAATTTATTTATTTAATCAAAAAGGAAGAGCATTGACCAATAAAATGCAAGAGTATGAAACAACTATAAAATGACATTGTAAAAGACATACAAATTGACAATCATAAATCGTTTGGACAGATAGAGATTCAATGGTTTTAGACATGGACAATTTCCAATTACTCAAACTGAATTTACATTACCATTTAAGAAATTAAAAGGAAATTGCAATGCATGTCAAAGAGAATGCATATGACAAGAAACAATAGAAATTAACCAATTAAATAGAAAGGAGTGGGAAAACTATAAAATGGTACTATAAAAGTCACGTAAAGTTAGAAAAGCCTCATTTTACACTTGCACTACAATAGACATTATAGATTTAATGATTTTTACATTTAGAAATTTTCCAATTACTTAGACCCAACTGAATGGTAGTTGTTGATAGTTATTAATTGTTTATTCATTTTTAGATTACAATAGCTTTTACAATTTTGTTCTTTTATTTAATTTTTTTTTCATCTAAAAAGAGGGGTAAAAATTTATTCAAACATAAAAGAGGTACAAAAGAGTAGAGTGCCCAGCATAGAGAGCACTATAGAACTTTATCAGTATCCACTGGCTAATCTAACATATGAGACATGTCAGGAGGTAATTTTCCTTTATCGACAATATGTCAATCCTGAATATGATCCAAAGCCCATTTTTCCAAACAATCAACAACACCATTCCACTCCCTAGGAATGTGAGTTAAAGTAACATACTCCAAGGAGCTGCACAAATGTAGATTCTACCGAATTACCAAAGCTAAGTGCCAACTAACACCCTCAAGTTGATGACGAGTTAACAGAGACACCTCCATCTAAGAGTTAGACTTACAAATAATCCTATGTTAGCCAAGAGCACAACAACGCTTGATGGCATATAAAATAGCAAGAGCCTCCATTAAATTATTAGTATGAAAGCCCTTATTAACATAAAAAATAAACTGAATATCACCAGAGCTATCATGACCTACACCTCCAATGCCAGCATGTCCAAGATTCCCCCGAGAAGAACCATCATTATTAATCTTGAGAACACCATGAGGAGGGGGAGTCCAACGACCCTCCAAGTTAATCTTCCGCAAAGGATGTCTACATGTACTACTTTTGACCTGACTAACCCACCCCAGAACAGTTCCTTGAAGAGGAAAATCAAGACAAGAGCAAATACCAACATCCCCAAGATCCACACCACCAGTCATTTCACACTTAGCCAAAATAGTCTCACGAAGAGAGTGAACAATTTTCCACCACAAATGAACAACAACCATCCTATCCCCCTAAAACATTCTTTGATTCCTCTCCAGCCAGACATGCCAAATGATAAAAGAAGGGCCAAGATCCCATGCAACCTGAAGAAAAGAAGTTTTGGCAGGGCATTGACCCCAATGGGCCCAAAACTCACACAAAGAGGAGACATGCTAGCAGGTCTAACCCCAAACACCCCACCAAACATTCTAAATCGCTTAAGCGAAGGAGCACTGGAAGAAGAGATGAGAAAATAGACTCCTCACTATTACAACACAAGACACACATTGAGGGGCCCTGAAAACCCCTCTTGCATAAATTATCCTAGGTAAGACAGTGATTATGAACCACCAGCCACATGAAAAAATTGCACTTAGGCCAAGAAAATTTGTGCCAAACTTGCTTCCACCAAGGCACCTCAATACCTCTGAACAACTATCTACTAAGCTCTGAGTATCCAACAAAAATAGAGTATTTACCAGATGAGTCACCACCCTAAGCCAAAACATCCTGTCCAACTAGGGAATTGCACTCCTGAGAAGCAAGAATCTGGGTGAGCTCATTCTGGTCCCTTTGTAGTCCACCCAACAACCAATCAGAAGAATCCTTCCATCTATAACCAACATCTAGGCCAAAATGTCGAACAACCGTGTAATGCACTACCTTATCCCACCTAGTTGTTGTAAGACAATCACAAAGGGCTTGCAAATGAGGATACATGGACAAAAGAGGGGGATGACCATCCCAAGAATCCATTCAAAAGAGTGCTTTGGATCTCCTGTTACAAATCCAAAAAAGGCCCCTCTTAATTAGTTGAGCTCTTGTTTTCAAAGTATGCCAAATCATAGAGCCCTTTCCCTCCAAGGATAATGAGAAACATCCAAATAGTCTACCCCATGAAAATACTTATGTGTGATAATGCAGTCCCAAAGCTAGCTTTTCTCGGTACACCAACTCCAATATAATTTGGTTGCAAGAGCTTGCCCACTCATAACAACAAAATGAAGGTTCAAACCCCCCTCCTTTGATAGACACATGGATTCCCACTTAATTAAGCTCCACTTAGAATTCTACAAATTACCACTCCAAAGGAATTGTCAAGAGAGAGCATCAAATTCCTTAAGAAAATAGTTGTTTGTAGAATATTAATTAAGCTCCACTTAGAATTCTACAAATTACCACTCCAAAGGAATTGTCAAGAGAGAGCATCAAATTCCTTAAGAAAATAGTTGTTTGTAGAATATTAATTAAGCTCCACTTAGAATATTAGTTGTTTGTAGAATATTGATTAAGGACCACTTAAAATGTTAATTGTAATTTATGGGTTTAAGTTATTTTAAAATCTTTATGAATAGTTGTTTGTAGAATATGATGTGTATGTTTTAGTAGCTTTTTTATATTGATTTGATGTTTACGATGTATGATTTTAAGTTATATACATAGTTGTTTTATCAACTATTTGATTGGAATGGTAGTTATCCATAGTTACAAATTTTTTATTCATTTAGAATGGTGGTTGTGATACTTACTAATTGTTTATTCATTTTTGGATTATGATAGTTTTGGCAAAAAAAAATTGTCATCTTTGTTATTTAAAAAATTAAAATTTATTTTAAAAAATAGGTTAGAATTTTAATTGTATTGAAGTTTAGTTTATGTTTTTAAGTTATTTTAAAGTTTTTATGAATAGTTTTTTGTAGAATATAAATGTGTATATTTTAGTAATTTTGATTTTCATTTAGTATTTAAGATAAATGATTTTAATGGATGAGTTGACTAGTTTGGTGCTCACTAATTGAAGATTAGGTCCATTATTTGGACATGTTACATTAGCATGTGTGAAATCTAGCTATGAAATCTTGTGCTTTAATTTTTTAATTTTTTTTGGATATCAAGGTGAATGTTGAGAGGATCTTATTGTTACATGTCAATGTATGTGTCAATATTTTCAAATTCATATGCCTAGAGTTGTGTATTTAAAGACATTATCCTAGGTCATTTGCACACATGATGGAATGAATAGGGAGAACATATTTTTTCCAAAAATTATTAAGAAATGTATCTCCATTTACAAGTAAATGTGGTGCATCAACTATTCTCTGACATACATCAACAAAAAATCAACTTATCTACATCAATTGACATCTATTTTCAAGGAACATATTTGAACTACAATTTTTTACATAATTACACATCAATTTTCATAGAAATTCTATTGTTATCATTAGCACGAATCCTTATTTCCTTATTTTAAATACCATTGGGTGAACATTTCTTTTAGGTACTAAAGGTGCATATATATTCTAGACAAGACCATGGATCTGCATGATAGGATTGTAGATTTATAAGATAAAATTGCTAGTGTGATTCCACCCCAAGTTCTCAGCTACTTGGTATTCATTTATTTCAACTTTTAAATTCATAATTATGTGTGAGATTGACGAGAAAGTTTAAACCATCTATTATATATTAATTAAACTAGCATGTTTACTTTATTGAAAAGAAGAAATATGTATAGTAAATAAAGAAAGTTAATCTAATTATTATAAAGAGGGGTTTTATACAAATGAATAATTATACTATAGAAATGACAAAGAAGAGTGAGAAAAGCATTTTGGCTTGAAGTTCAATGAAAAAGACATTCCTTAAAATTGTGTAGATAAGATCTAAGTATGTTGTGTTAGAGTTGCAATAGCATCCAAGAATTAAAAATGAAAAATGTTTAGAATGCAAAGAAACACTGAATCACTCAGTTCTAGAATAGATGTAGTGGCATTTGGATTGTGGAAGAGATTGTACAATCACAATAGAAACCTTCCTCTAAATGAGTTAAAAATATTTAAGGATGGAGGAAATGCTCTACATGTTCTCATTATGCTTAGATAATCTTCAACATGTGTATCTAGGCCATGAAAATTTATTGGAACTACTTGGAAACTTATCTCAATCAAGCCCCTAGTGGTTTAATTCAACCCTACTAAAATCACAAGCTTGGATATGTGTGATCTTAGCCCAAGGTGTTATATCCAGACATTTTCCAATTACTTAGATCCAATTTTAATTTTCATTTAATAAGTTCAAGTGAATATTAGTTTCATTCTTAAACATGAGCACTACATTATCATGTCAAGTCTTTATGAAGACATAATACAAAATGCTTAAAGAAAGAAATAATATAAATGATAAGTGTGTGTAGCAGAATGCAATGCTGGACAACGTCAGTAGGAAGAGTGCATGCCAAGAGGTGAGTCTATCAACAAACTCACCAAATATTTCCAATAGCAAAGCTTCCTACAATAATAATAATTATTAAAACAAATAAGGAGAATAAGAAAAGGAGGAAAATACCACCGGCTAGAATGAAAATGAATTCAAATGAACTTTGTACGAACAATTGTATTATTAAAGTATTTTTATCGAAATCAGGATATTTATATGCTTGACTAAGTAGTGTGTATGAGAAATATGATATATGATAGATTACAATGAATAATGTAATGCATAATTTATGGGAATCTAGATAGTTTTATGTACATAGAATCAGTCGACTTGATGTATGTGTAAATGATAATTTCATTGTGATTATAGTTGTATCAATAACAACTGACACCAACTGAGCCTCCTTTTCAAACTTCATTGATATAGGCAACTACATGGGGAAATTAAAAGTAGCAATTAGGTTACGCAAGTAATAGTTGAAAGCATAAAACATGTAAATATTAGAAGGAGAAATTATTTAATATAGAAAAAAAGCCAAGTTGGGGAAATTGTTACAAATATCCTTTTAAGTGCTTTTGAGGGGGAGCAAGGACTAGATATTGATACCTAAATCCATTGATGTGGAATGCACTTGAGCCCATCGGTTTCTTTGTTAGTTGTCAGTGGCAAAGAAGCAAACATTGATGAATTATGGTGTTAAGTTTGCATCTCAAGAGCATACATCGAGCCATAAAAATAGTCAAAAAGAGGAGACAAAGGAAAAACTAGAGAACAACAATGTAAATGATATTAAAACTTACAAATGACTTGTTTCTTGTTTGGAACATGATATAAATAATCCCTAGAAGGAGACACAGTTTTAATGTTGATGAGTTTTCCTGAGCAAATGAATAAACAATGGGAAAAATTAGTATGACCAAGATATAGGTACTTACAAATCACTTGGTTTTGGCTTTGAATATGATATGTATAAAGCTGCTCAATGGACATGAATTTTGTATACATATGAAGCTACAATCTAGTTGCATAAATATCAACCTGCACCAACTCAGCCTCCTTCTCAAACTTCACTAGTATAGGTAACTGCATGGAGAAATTAAAAGTAGCTATTAGGTTATGCAAGTTATAGTTGAAAGCATAAAACATGTAAATATTAGAAGGATAAATTGTTTAATGTAAAAGAAAGCCAAAATGGAAAAATCATTACAAATGTCCTTTTAAGTGCTTTTGAGGGAGCAACAAGGATAGGAGATTGATACCTAAATTCGTTGATGTGCAGTGCACTTGAGTCGATTGGATGCTTTGTTAGTTGTCGATGGAAAATAAGCAAACATCGATGAATTATGGTGCTAAGTCTGCAACTCGAGAGGAGACAGTGATTCATAAAGACAGTCAAAGAGGGAAGAGAAGGGGAAAACTAGAGCACAATAGTGTGAATGATGTTAAAACTTACAAATGGCTTGTTTCCTAATTGGAACGTGATAGAAATAATGTATTTTCATTTTCATTTGATAGATGTCTTTATAATGCCAAGTAGAGAAGATGAAATTAATGAGTTATGGTATTAAGTCTTCTAGTCAAGAACAAAGAGTGATCCATTAAAGCATACAAAGATTCTGAAGGGTAAAGAATAAGGAACTGTTGAAATCATCAAGAAACCACATACATTTACCCTTAAAATGTAGAGGTGTAAGAAACTATAAAATGACATTTTAAAAGATATAGGAACTTACAAATGGCTTACACTTCAATTTAGTCAATGAAGATGAGAATAGTTCGTAATTTAAAGATTTCATGGTTTTGAAGTTTTAATTCTATTGATCAAAGTATTATTTATGTTGTAAAAATGGTAGGAAATAACTCATAGAATGTAAAAAATGCTAAAAAATATAGAATGACAATGTAAAGGATAGAGGAACTTACAGGCAGCTTGTTTTTCGGTTCAACTACAGTGGACATAAACCCTGACAATAGACAAATACTATACTTCCATTAAATATTGTAAGGAGACAAATAAGTAATGCAAAAAACAATAGTGTAATAGATATAGTAACTTACAAATGCTTGATCTACTGCCTTGACTATGAGAGATATAGGCTTTCTCAAGAGACACAGGCCATGCTATCCTATAATAGTTAAAGAAATGATAAACAATGTAAAAAATGCTTTGCTCTACAGGCTTCAAATTTAACACTATAAGGCATTGATTATACCTAAAGCTGACGATGTTCGCAATCAGGAAATGGCAGAAGTGTAGAAAACCACAAACAATAGACATTAATCCCTACTTATAGCTATTTTGTTGCTAGCTACTAGTATGATATAGATAAATTATGTTCACAGAGACAGTTTCTATTGCCATGAAAGAACCTGTTGGAATGAATAAACAATGCAAAAACTACTTTCTCACTGTTCATATGGTTGCTATAAATTGGCTCAATACTCAAGGCTTCACTTTCATGAAAGAATCAAGGCAAGTGAATAAAAAATGAAAATGAAAAGTAAGGTGTATACATATATTGTGTTATTGAAATTTTATGTGAGAGTAGAAGTACATAATACAAAGACATGAGCAGGTGAAAGGGCATTTCAAAGGTATCTATAAAGCAATAGTATTGAACATAGATGAACTTACAGATGCATCAACCCCCTTTTCTGAAGTAGTACACATAGGCCATGTCAAAAGGCATGGATTTTGATTGCATCAAAAAACCTCAGCAAGTCAAACACCATAGCAAAATATGACAGTGTAAAAGATATAGGAACTTACAAACGCTTGTTCTCTAGTCTCTACTATCATATAAATAAAGCATTTGAATAGTGGTATATTTTATCGCCATCAATCTATCCATCTCTATTTTTGCAATTTTGTCATTCACTTATGATATTTTGGTCTTTTTTTTGTATTTTCCTAATTAAAATGTATTCAACATTGCAAAAAGGTGTAGGAACTTACATTTTCCTCATGGCTCACTTGCAATACTATAGACATAAAATCCTATGAACAGAAACATATTTGATCAACATTAACCAATTATGAGGGAATGAGTGCACAAGCCAAGGAAATGACAGTGTAATTGATATTGGTACTTACGAATGCCTCATTCTTTGTGTTGAGCCCAATAAATAATAGATGAGAATGATGTCTAGTGTTGTAGGAGTGAAACCAAATGTAGATACAAAACATGTAAGAATGAAGTCAAAGCAAATGAGCATGAATGGGCCATGAGAGGCACTAATCCTACAAGAATCACTTAGTTGCATTTGAGCAAGGGACACAAACAATGCTTTTCTAAACCGGGTGGAGACTTCACATCATAAGCTATTAACGAATTGAAAAAGCCTATAAATTATAAAATAACATCAAGAAAGGTCTAGGAAGATACACATGTCTTCTTTTTTTCCCATTAGAAATCAATAAAAATAAAACATAAGTAAAGACCCACCGTCCTTGAAGACATGAAGCATGTGATTGGATCAACGAGTATAATCTATTTTGAAATAAGATGAAAAAATTATAAGTGCAATATAAGTTTTGTAAATTTAATCTAAGTACTATGTTTGTGTTGTGTAGATTCCCCCATCATCCTAGTGATTTTTGTATTGATGTCTGTTTAAACAAAGATTTAGTTTTCCAAAAAAGAATTACAAAGAACCTTACAAACTTCCTTTTAGATAAATAATGCTTCGAAGAAACATCTAATGTTGATGCAATCTCGAAATCCGAATATAAATTGTTCTATTGGAAAGGACACAACCATTTCTCTAGAAAAGTATTTTGTCGAGCAACAACTTAGCATTGTATCTAAAAGCAGCAAGCATTATTTGTAAATATTTTGTATGTGACATAAAAGCAATGTTGGAGTGGGGTGGTTTTCTTTTTTATCACAAACATGTATTAGTAATATGTGCAGAGAGCAGAGAGCATTACACATGAAACTTTAGTTATAACTACTTTTCAAACTAAATTCAAACTAATTTATATGTATGGTATGTTGGTTGAAAAATATCAATAAACAATTTTCAAGTTATGTGCTGCATAGAAGAGGTCAAAACAAACTAAAACATAAATTGTAACTGTTTATGAAATTGAAAGCAAAGGTGTTCATGTCTATGGTATGTATGTTTTGAATGGAAGAAAATACAACTGTTGAATTGTTCAATGCATAAAAGAACTAAAAATAAACTAGATGATTAGTTTTCATAAGAGCTTAAACACATTTGTTCTCTTATTGGTTGTGTCCAAAATATATAAGTAGTATAATCTCCTAGACATTTTGCTTGTTGACATTTCTGTATACTGCAATGTTGCATTTCCTTGATCCTAGTTCACAATGAATAAGCATTACATTCATGACAATGCAGTTTGCATGATTTAATATCAATGAATAAGAATAAAAAATAGAATAGTGCAATGTAAGCACCTATCCAAAATTGCAAATGCCTTGTCAAGTTACTGGAGATGCTATGTTGCATGCTTCACCCACAATTCGTATGATGCAATTATCCATTGCAAGGGTGAACATCCCTTGAAACTAAAATTTTTGTAGCAAGAACATTATTGTGGACATGTATTTTTTGTACTCTTCAAATGGAATTGCAGCTAGCTTGGGGAAACTATTTTAGAGCTATTGTTTGTGTAGATAATAGTCCACAACTCCCTCTGTTGTCTGAACAGTACATTGTAGAAAGTGGGCATATACAAATATTGTGTCAGTTCCACATGCAATGCACCATGTAGTATCATTTTTTGTTCTTTTTGTAAAGAAAACTCTTTGTTTACATGAAATCCAAATTGGTTCATATGAGGGAAAGTGGACATTCTTAGGTCTTAGTGTTCCTGTCACCTATAATGGTAGTGAAAATGCAATTAGTAATAAATCATAACAAAGCACTATTTACAAAATTTAGTATAGAAAGTCATATATGGAAAATTCTTTTCAACATAAATCTATGCTATGGTGAAAGAGCTAAATGGTTGACGCATATACTTCCATGTTTGATGTCTTCAATGGTTCTAGAGAGGCCTTTGTAGATGCATCATTGAGTTCACCAATAAAACTAGGTTGTATTGTTTTCATCAAATTTGTGCCTTTCGGCCCAGAATGAACAATATTTTTGAACAATGTGAATGGAGTTTTTGTTGATGCCTGGATCAATTGAAGTCTTGCATATAGCTTTGCATGGCTGATCAAGACTATAAGTTGTAAGATAAAGAATTGTAAAGATGCAAGCTTGCAAATGAAATGAGTTTAAGAATTCAATGAAATTGAAATAGTTAATACAGTAAAGCATTCTACTAGCAATTTTTTTCCATGCAAAACAATGTGAACAAAATCTTTAATAGATTCCAAAAAGAAAAGTGCTCAAATCCTATGATGTTTCCATGATTTGTGCAAAACATCTTACACTGGAAAAATCATCTTGGTTCTCTCCATCTTTAACTTGCAACTCATACTGTGTTGGTGCTTGGAAATGACTAGTAACAACAACACCAATTGATCCAATAGAGAAACTACCATTTGATTGGATGAGTTGCAAAATGTTTGTGTCAGGAATCAATCTACGTTCTTGACAGACTTTCTCAATGGGCTCAATAGTGCTCCTAGCAATCAAAACAAGGGAATAATCAACATCTCCTCTTTCATATTGTGTTTTTTTCCTAATGAAAAATTTTATGAGGCAGACACTTGTATCAAGTGATAACAATGGCAGAAATGTGTCAATTAATTTGTTGATGTTTGCAGTGATTGTCATTTGACCATGACTATCAACTAAATCAACACTCACAATCATTGCTTTTGGTGTTGTTCTATGGGTTGTGGTAATAGCAGGCCCATAAATAGCTTGAACATTGCCTTCAAATGCTAAAGTTGTTTGCTTTGTGCATAAATCGAAGATGGTAGATGGATATGCAATTGTTGTTTTGAATCTACATGTTGCAATATGAAGAATGACTAAAACTAAATTTTTAATTAAACATATAAAGAGTGAAATCATATGTGAGAGAAATAGAATAAGGTACTTTCCTTTTTTCATCTTGTTTTTCAATTGATTGAGCCATATTTTTTTTAGCAAGAGAACCATTTTGTGTGTTTCCAAATGCCTCTGCAAACATATGGAATAAGATATTTATGTCAAGCATGTAACAAGAGAAACTGAGAGGAAAAAATTAATGTGATTTGATGCGTTTTTGAAATTTTTTCTTGCGAAATATGAAGAGCTTACCTATTTACAATAGATGTTTTGGATGTTGTATTACAACTAGGAAATGTTGAGATATCTGTTCTATGAAATAACACAATATTTCCAATCTGCAGCTCACAATCTACAAATTTGATATGTGTACGAAAAAATATTTCCAAGCCTCTGCTAAAACCTAGTGTCGTGATGCACAATTTTTTGGATTTTGCAATATATCTATAATAAAAAAAATATCATGTGCTATGTTTTTTCAACTTTTTTGCATAACAACATACCTATTTCAAAATAGTTGCCCAATAATTTGCAATATCATAAGCATGGAAGATAGGTGCAACTGTATGATTGATACTATTGTTTTTGAATAGTAGGCAGACCTGAAATTTATATGAGTGAAAAACAAAACCAGCTACATGAGAAGCTCATAGGAACCAAGCTGAATACTATTAACAACAAATCAAATAATAGGTAGCAGAAATTGTAACATCAATTTAAAAGGTTCATGTCTGTGAAGTAAATACTATGTGGATGTGCTAGAAAGTGGTTGTAGAATCCATAACAAACTTACTTTTGTAATTTCTTTTTAGTAAAGAATCATATGGTGTGCAAAGGCCTAGCAATATTGTGTGTGAGAAAAAATCTATTTTAGAATAGATATATACTAAGTTGCAACTGCAAATCCATATCAATGGTTTAGAAGAGCATGCCCGATGGTCCTGAATAAGGACATTGCCAAAGTGGAGACCTACATGGGCAGAGCCATGGAAAAGCAATTAACCTACATAAAGACACGAATTGTATGAACAAAGATTTTTCCAACAATTCTTTTTCACCCACATAAGTTGTATACTAATTATGTCCAGGAATATGAAGCACCGACAATAGCACACTGCACAAAGGATGTAAATTCCAAGCAACTGCAGCTGTGAGGTTGTATACTTTGGCCTAGTGACCAGAGCTCAAGGGATATTGCAAAATGGTCTGACCAATATGTATCTAGCACTCTGAACTTGACAGTACCAATTTCAGTACTATGTATTCAAAAATGATCCAACAAAGTACTTGCATGTGTTGTTGGCTTGTCAACGACCAACGACAATTTGCATTGTTCCATAAATTCAAGGAGAAGTTCCTTTTTGGTTGATTCTAACATGTCAATGTTGAAGTCTCTAGCAATAATCAATTTCAAATTAGCTAGCAGTGAGGTTATAGCAGTTTGTAAAAAAATGAGAAGATCATGAATAGGTGTGTTTGGTCTCACATATAGGTTTATGATGTGCATAGTAATATACATGTGCAACAAGTCAATTGTTATTGATTCTAGATATTTTTTTGAAAAGTTTTGAAATTCTTGGATGGAAACTATTTTTTCTCAAGCATGTTAATAGCCCATGAATACCAGCTACAGTATAACAATTGTATGTTTTCTCAAGGAATTCAATATGGCCAAGAAAACTATGGTTCGTTTCTTGGAAGCAAAGGACAGTTGCTTGCAGCATATCATGGTTATGTGTTATTTCTTGTGCATGTAATTCAAAGCCACGTGTGTTCAAAGAACATATGACAAAATTACCTAGAGAAATAGGCAAAAGGTTGTGTTGCACTTTCCACCATGCAGATGCCATAAAGCGTTACACTTTGCTATTCACTTTTTTGAGACTTTGAGGTTTTTTTCTTGCAATCTATGTGTCATATATAGTGATTCAATGTTTCTTACACATGATAAAGTAGTATACAAGAGGCCATGCTGATAGACTTTACATGGGTCAAAAGCAATTGCGTCCATTGTCAAACCATATGCTTTATGGATAGTGCGTGCACATGTAAGTTTCAAAGGAAATTGTGCTCTAGTGACTATCTTTGTACCTATTTTGACTTCCAATGATTCTCATTATGGGTTTCCAAGAAGGCATAACAAAATATGTGTATAGATTTTGGATTCTCCATCGCTGCAATTTTCCAACAGTTGAATCATTGAATTCCACCCAAACAATGTCTTCTTGTGTGGCTATATACAATTTGAAAATGCCATCTACACCATTCACTAGCCCATCTTCTATATCAATGTTGGAAGCAATCAATTCACCAAAATATTTTTCTTGAGCAGAATTGTGCTAGGAAATGATTATTTTGGAGGTTGACATTGAGTCTTATCAATTCTATGTCTTGTTTATTAATTGCATCTAGAACACAAACCTTTGTTGGAAAGATGTCTAGCATTTTTTTGTTGTGCATATTGACTGTTGTATTTCTATGAAACAAGTATGGAAATCATGGATCATTTGGAGGTGTTTTATACCACATTGTATTCGAAAAATCAATGTTCTCGATTGTTTGTTGATCAGTCCTAGCACAATTAAGTATAGAAATGAAATGTTGATTTGTTTGTTTGATTACACTATGTAGCTCAAAGCATTTGAAATTGTCGGTCCAAAAAGTGTATGGCATTTTCTCTTTATCTATTATTGGCTCTTCAAATATCCAAGTATCACACACAGGATGTGCTTGGTAAAAATCACCACAGAAAATGATATCTATGTTTCCAAAAGGTGTTGTTGGTGTGTGCTTGATTTGGCGAAGTCTTCTATCAATGTTGTAAAGAATTTTTGAACCGATCAATGAAACTTCATCAATAAGAATAATTTTCATTTGTTCCAATATCTTGCTCAATGCATCAACTATGTTTGAATCTAGGGGAAACATTTTTGAAGATTTTCATGGCAATTGGAAGGTTGAATGTGCAGTGATGCAGCCTGCATTGAATGCAACTTTTCCTGTTGAAGCAATAATGATGCCTTTAGGCTTTAATGGATCACTATCTAGCTGTTTATCATAGTATCGAATCATTTCCTCAAAAAGTATTTTTTTTGTATAGGTTTTCCTTATGCCTGCGCCACCCATCAAGAACAAGTACAATGGTTTTTTTGGAGCAAGCCTTTTTGTCATTTGTTCATCCTTTACTATTGATTATTTTTCTTTGTTCAACTATCTTCATAATTTGTAGTATTCGTCATTCCTTAAAAGAAGTGGACGTGCGATCTTTAAAAATAGTTTTTTGCAAATAGAATTTTGGACCTTTCCATTCTTGATTTTCTTTAAGTCATTCATGATGTCATATTTATCCATGCCATTTTCCTATCTATTTGCATTGAGCACATTTGCAATGTCAATTTTTAGGCATTGATCATTTTTAGCCTTTGCGGAAGCTTCATCTATGTCACCCGATTTAGGGACAATTTGTGTAGTGAACATTTTATCAATATTTGCAATTTACACTTTGTTTGCATTGAATGTTGCTCTCCATGTTTCATATCCATCTAGTAGGCTTTGTTCACTACATCTAAAAGGAACATATAGCATAAGTTTTTCTCTTCAATAATTTTCAGGATCAATACATGTGGATTGTATCTTACATAGTGTATGATCTGTGGCCTTGCTCTTCTTTGCATTTTTCCCAAGTTGCCAGAGTAAAAGGTGGCATATTCAGCCAATGCCAAATTTTCTAGAACTTTAGGTCATTGCATGTACTTTTCTATTATAGATGCACACATGATTTTTTTAGAATCATCTCGCTCTTTCTCCAATAGCTTTGGGATTTTTAACATGAACACTCAGCTTTCTAACGGTGTTGTATTGATGAAAACAATATTCCTTAAGCATATGCACAGTGGCAATGAAAGAATAATATGAACAACTTGATGGCTGGAAATTTGTTGATAGTTAAGCAGAGCATTGCCTAGCTTGCATATAAATTGCACTTTTCCATCATATGCAATAGTACATTTGCATTGCATTTTCTGAAAAACAAGAGACAATGTTCTATCTTGTTTTGTCATATATAAGCTACAATAAGATGCAGCAACATATGCATCCAAAATAAATTGTGTATTTGTATTTGCATACCATTGTGAGGCCCACCTCTATGCTACATCCATTAAGTGAACTATTTTAAGTTTAATTATTGATTATGCCCGATGATACCATTGATGATAGAAGATTTAGACATTTGTGTTCATGTGATGATTTGATTATGACTATGCTACATCTAGTACTTGGATTATTTTGAGTTTTGTTATTTTCTATCCCTATTGATACCATTGATGGTAGGATATTTGAATAGTTAAGTTAATATGATTATTTGATTTTGATTATGCGACATGCTAGCTAACTAAGATGATTGATCTAATTTTATGTTGGTTATTGAGTTTGTTTAATTTGAATCTGAAAACTTAATGATGAATGAATGAAACAAGTGGTGTGACCAATCATGTTGCAATTAGATGAGTATGCAAATTAAGGTTAATGAAAATGAGATAAGATAGGTGGCTAATGATTTTTCAATTATGTTATAGGATCTTTATGCTATACAAATTATGAAACTTGTGTGAATGCAATTGTGATTCAAATGGTTTGATTATTATATGAATATGATTTACTTGGATGAAATAACGTGTGCATTGAGTGTGCAGGTGCATTTTCCATGGCCAATGGAAATTGGAGGCAACTCTTGGGAACCCTAAGCAAATTAACCAGTGAAACTGAGCTAAAGTCCACATGGAGGGACTATAGTTCTATCATGTAATGTATTTTATTCTTGATGTTATTTGTGAATGTTTTTAATTTGGTTTTTATTGCCATGTCAGTCCATCCAGGAGGTGAGTTTTCCATCCAAGTGGACAAACTCGGATTTGAACTTTTAGGCACTTTTGGGGATTGAAAAGTGATATTTTTTAAGTGTTTTAATGGGTTTAAGGTCCCTAGGGAAGGTACCTATGGGTTAGGTACCTTTTAAGATCAAAATCATGGGTCGGTCTCAAGATTGGGCACTCTTTTTGAGGCCTTAAAGAGGTTTGACGAAAATAAGGTTTGGGAAGTGGGATGGGGACTAGTCTCTTTCCATCCCCACTTCTCCAAGTTGTCTTGGAAGGCTCCCAAGATCTCACACATGTGTGAGCACACTTGGGTGAGTGTGCTTGGGAGAGTGAATGGGAGGTTGAAAATTGTCAACTCCCTATTCAAAGGAATTCAAACTTGAGTTCCTATAAAACAAACTCAAAACAAGAGTTATGTAATTCTTTTTGCATTCTTGATTTTGGTTGAATTTTTGGGTTTGAGGAGTTTGAAGAAAAAAGCTTGGAAGAAGAGGAGTTGTGTGGATCCTTAACCCATCCTTTCCCAAGCTTGGTTTTGAGGTAGATTCACCGCTCCTTGTGTTTCTCTATGTTTTTATTTGAAAGATTACATGTGTATGTAAAAATGTGCTTGGTATTTTATCTCTTGTGTTTTGCGTGTATGCATATTTCAAAATGCTTTTGGTTCTTGTTTTCCTGTATTGTTGAATGTGGTTTGTGTGATGGGAAAAGGGTTGTCTATGGATAGGCTCACCCAAAATATGGGAAGAGCATCCCTTGTTGGGGATGGTATGGAGTAGGAAACTCCATGGGGAAGTTTAATCCCTCCTTAAGAGGAGAGGCTCAAAAAGGGTATGAGTACCCATATGTAATTATGAAATGGTAGAAATGATTTTGGTGGTATGGGTTTTGGAGAAAGAGAAGATATTAAAGAAGGGTTGCATCTGAAATGATGGGAGTATGATATTGACTTGTTCTTATTGCTATTATTATAAATCCCCATATGGAGTGTGTAGTCCACCTTGCATCCCCCACTTTGGATTCTTGATGGAATCCTAAAGTTATGTGAAAATCCCATTGGTGGGTGTGAAAATAATCTTATGTGTATCATGTGTGTGTAAATATTGTTTTGTTTGGGTTTGTTTGTACCCAGTTCCCTCGGTTGACTCCTATCTCGGGGGTGGTTGGTTTTCCAACCAAAGATTGGGAGGTGAGCACTACCTTGGCTATGAAAGAAAATATTGTGTTGCTTGTGTAGGTGGGAGAGACTTGTGCAGTTTTTGTAGATTTGGGAAGACCAATGTTACATTGTAAACTAGGGAAGATAATACTCTTACTATGAGAAAAATGTGTTGAGATCATTTTTGTACCAATGAACCCGTCCTTGCTAGTTATGTGTAAGCATTGAAAAGTGTATGTATAGCTCTTGAATGTTGCAAATAAAAATTGCATTCATTGTGATATTATAGCAAATAAAATAAGGTAATAAAAGCTTTTGGAGTAGTCATTTAGCTTAGTGAAATGTATTCTTGTTTAATACCTCTACTTGTATTGAAAGATAAATAAAATAAATAAATATATTTTTGCTGTTGTTATTTGCCACAATAAGAGTATGGCTTGTTCAAAGTATGGAAAATCTAGACGAATAGATAAAGCTGATGTATTTCTATATTTAAAATTTAAAAAAAAAAGAAAAAGAAAAAAGAAATCCGATTGTTATGGATCTATCTTGTTGCATGGAAATAAATGTAAGAAAATGGATGTATGGGCGTATGTATGGATGTATAAACTTTTGTTTATTCTTTATAAACCTCTATACTATTAGAAAGAAATTTTACTTTCATATATATTTCTTGAGAAGGATTCTATCGTCTTTTTTTTGAAATATAGTAACTAGTGATAATATACTTACCTTCTTATTTGTCATAGAATCATCTATATGTACTCATAGTTTGGACAAAGGAATTACTAGTATTTATCAGAATTATGCATCCTTATGTAAAGTAGCTTATCTACCATGGTTATGTAAGACTAACTTCCTATGAACAAGATGATCTGTAAATCTGCATAAATGGGATAAATAGTATGGGCCTCTCTCAGGCTAGACCAGGCCAGTATGCAAATTGAATATCAAATGCAAATAACTAACCTTGACTGTACTAATCTATTTTAAATCTCTCAATTTATATCTTCAACTAGTTATAGACTATCCATGATTCATTACCCAAATAACACCAAAAAGAAAAAGGAGAAAAAAGAGAAACAAATATAACTATTATAAAACATTCGTGGCTATGGAATATATGGGTTATGTTTGATCAACCATATTTTCGTATATAGGATTTATTGAGGAAACAGTCTGTTTTAAATCAAAAGTATATCATCAACTCATCTTAAAAATAGTCATAAACATATGACTATAAGAATTTTGTATTTCATGGTGTGACTATAGAAGTCGAATAAACTTCGTTTTGTATGCAAAATAGTTACAGGTATTGGAGTTACTAAGTTGCAAATGTATACAAACAATGTAGAGGCATGTCTATATGTTTTTGGCTCAGTCATTCACAGACATAAAATGTTGAACTGATCACTGTACAAAATGTTAGGTAGAAGAAATAAATATAGAAAAGAGGTGATTGAGCAATCGTCTACATAATAGTATAAAATTCATTGGCATATTGGAGACCTGTTAGGTCTCTCTCTTCGGTCTCCCACAATAGATGTTGCCCCATCATTCCACTCTCTTTGTTGGCAGTCGACTCCACCTAGCTCAGAGAGCAACGGTAACACCTTCTTTCCCTCGAATATCCAGCCTCATTGTGATACATGAATGTAGGAAACTGTTTGGAGGCCATGCGGGTAGGATGAAAAGTGAGCATTGTCATATAACTACTTCACCAGCTACAAAATGTCTGTGGGGTATGGATGGTTTAAGGGTGTTTCACAGTCAGTAGGCCTGAGTCTTTACTGATAGTGGATAGTAGGGTCCATGGTACTCAGGAACCTTTCTTCTAGATGCAGACCACAAGGTTAGCTTCTCCTCTGATAGGTTAAACTAGCACGAGAAGATAAATCGTACCAATCCCACTCCTTGATGTTGGATCGAAGTCTCTACTCGCAACCTGCCACCTCCCTTATCATATGAGAAGTTACAGATTATTTTAAAGAACAAAAAATAAAAATTGCAGGGCCTAACAGCATTACCGTTGAAGTCGTGCCAATTTTCATTGGAGGTTTTCCTTCATCTTCGTTCTGATCCTCCTTGCTCATGCCATTTCTTTTTCTTGTCCACAGTCTGCCAGGTAGTACCACTCTGAGCATTGGGATAGCTGTACATAGAGTGACAATGTATATCGTGTCCTTAGAGAAACCATATTCTGTCTGATTCACGATAAAAGAAAATATGTACACATATATTTATGGAAATAAAAAAATTGGTTGCGTGAGTCAAATCTTCTAATGACCATCGCATAAGTTTGTCAGGCCACCTATCTTGAAAGTAGGCCATATAAATTTTGAGAACCTAACCCTAAAGTCTGTGCAAGCAAAAGAGGCAGTTGGTGTATGGCCATGAATATTATCTTCTGGAAACCTCACGTAGTTAATATTGCAAATCACGGATATCCCAGTATGTCTTATCTGCCATAGGCGTAGGAGAGAGCTAAAAGAACTTGGATTTAGTTGACTGAATGCTAAAAGTGAAATGAGTAGGATGCAAGCTTGGTCCTATAACCATGTCATGTTCGTATGCATGATTCATAATTAAAATGTGGTTTCGTTATTGCTATGGTCAATAATGAGTGATTAACAACTAATGGTGCCATACGATTTAAGATTACGGCAAAATAAATAAAGAAGAAAACAACTACCAACTAATCATATATATGCAACCCCTCTGTTTGTCCATGGCAATAAAAACAAAATTTTCATCTAAGCCCCACTTCGTGAGAAGACACTAGCATCTAAAAAGTTATCATAGTAATGTACCTAGATTGTAATACTCATATAAAAGAAAAGAGAATATAAAAGATTCTATTAATTTATCTAAGAATATATGTAAGGAAAAAGAAAGGGGATCCACGTAATATTAGGGAATCTCTAAAAAAGGATAAATTCTCCTTATTTATTTTCCTCCTTCCTTCCCTAAAGAATAAATAATAAAATAATAAAATGTAAATATAAAAGATTTAATATATATTTATTTCTATACAATTTTATGAATTTGAAATTTTACTTCTTAGAGTAAATAAAATTTATACATTTATTTATTTAATAGGGGCAAGTAAATATTTGAATTAGAAATAATAAATAAATAAAACAAAGGAGGGGAAGTATTAATATTAATGTTAGTAATGGATAAATGAGCATGGTGATAATGATCACATTTAGAATAATACGAGCTAAGTCTTATCAAGTGAACAATTTTACCGATAATATTATAAAGAATGCTTATAAAGGGAATTGTAAATAAGCTTTAACCACACAGTTTAATTGGGTAGTTTTAGTGTCGGCTTAGGAGAAATCACTAAAGAATTGATAGTGATTAAATCTTTACCAAGGCGTTGCAATTATACGATCATATTAGATGAGAATTATACCGATCCTAGTAGGGAGGCAATTGAATGATTGGACTAACCCTTCCTCAGTCAAGTAATCGCATTGATACCAACCCTAACTCTAAAGGAGAGATTTGATTAAAAGATGAATATTGGTAGCAATACCGTTATCACCCCAATTTGTATCCCTAATGTCCAACCCTACGAGAACAATTATGGTATCACTGTGAAACGTAGTGTTAGAGCCAACCCTTTTATTTGGTCTAGGATGCGCAAGATGGACTCCACACACTTATCTACGTTTACTCCACCCCGCTCTAGGGTGATGTGTCGAGGTGATGTTGCTTAAGAAACATCTCTCAACGTGTATTTTAGACAACCATGTGTATGCATGGTTGGTCATTACTAATTACTTTACAACATTTTCACCAAAAAAAATAAAAAATGTTAGTCATGTTATTGCCCTATGGTTAATTTTTGGGCATTACAACCATATTCTAGGAACTTTCTTTGCAAATGCATTTATCCAAATGTCAGATGGTTCTGTTTTTAGCATGACAACTCTGCATGACAATGTTGATCGGAGCATTGTAATGTAGTCATTTTCATTCGTTTCCAATTCATGCAGAAAACTTTCAAATGAAACTTCTTTTGTGTAATGTTTATTTTCCAATTGCTTAAAAAAAAAAATTCCTTTTCCTTCATTGTGGCATCAAGCAACGGGAGCGGTTCCAAAACTATTGTTCTTTTCATCGGAGGCAAAGGGAAACTAAATCTGCAACTTGAATTTGTGTATCTCTTGCAAGTCTGTGTGATGGTGCATATGCATTTTGGCAAGATTTGTATCAAGCAATAGTGAGTCACATGAAATATACATTTCCACAAAGCTTTCTATTTCAGTATTTGAGCATTTTCAATATACAAGTGCATTTCTTATCCATAGCAAAAAATGAACATGTTCTTTGCCCCAGTTTTAGAATTTTGTAACAAAAAAATAGTCAGTGACTTGTTTGAATAGCTTGTGGTTTTTTAGCATCATTTTTTGAAATGCATTGAATCTGTGATTGAAATAAATGCTACAAAGCATAGGATTTTTCCCTATTTTGAAATCCAAGTCTTTGTCTTCTATGGTTTCATTACATTTTGATTCCTGTAGAGCACATATTTCGTGCAAAGCTTTGCACAATGACTCCCAAAAATGCTCAACACTTGTTAACATCACAAAAAAGGTTGGAGGTCCCAATTGTCTTATCACTGCAAATATGTTTTTTTTGGTGTTTTCCAAATAATTAGGAGAGGTTCTAATGCTTTTTAATGTTTTATAGCCCAATGGAGATCATAATATTTTTTCAATTTTTATTGGATTGCGCACGTCTTTTGCAAGCAATTATTCACCTTTCAATTCAGCCTTCTATATGCAAACCCATACTAGTGATGACACTTGGTGAATAATAATTTTAATAGCCTTGAAAAAAATGTTTGTAATTATGTGTTGTGTAAAGTCATTGTCTTTATGCATGAGTTCCCATCTTGCAATTTTTTGGTATGTTAAATTTTTAGTAGTGTCAATTGGATGTGTCAAACCATAGAACAAAGTAGGGAAATTCATCTCCTCTACATACATGTCTTGGAAAATACCAAGAGGTTTGAACCCTTCTGATGGTGCAATTTTGATTATTGTTGTATCAAAATCTTTGACCGATTGTAGTTCATTAAACCAATGTATAATTGATTCAATTATTTGTTCCTCATCATCTTCAAATGTGCCATCTTGCATATCCTGTTCTATTTCAGAATCTGTTTGTATTGATGTTGTCTTTTTTGTCAACAATTCATGCCATTCTCTATTTATAGAGATGTTCTTTTTTTTGTATAGTGGTGTTTTGGATAGAGTAATCAAAGAATTCATAACCATGGTAGGTCTAACATTTCCTTGTGCATATGAATTATCATATTCTAGCTTTCACTTTATCCTAACCACTACGGTTGTTGCCTCATCTACCTTCCTAGGCAAGGCTTGTTGCACTTTATCAAAATCTATAGGAACAATGATAATTGTCTCGAGCAAGCCATACTATGCTCGCTTATATCCCAATTGTCTGATCTATGCAAAAGCTATGTGCAAAGACAAAAGTTTTTCTTCAAGAGTAGTTAAAGAATGAACAAAATCTATTTGTGCATTCTGTCTTATTCTTGAAGGTGTAGAAAAACATTGAATCTTACTATCTAGTGTGGATTTTACATATTTTTTGCAAATGGGATGGCCTATATCCATCTTGTTTTCATATGTCTGAGCAAAAAGAAAAGGAAAAGCATCTACAAGTGTATTTTCAACTTTACAGATGTTGCAATGGAAATGCAACATGTCACAAACAAAGCATGGTTGAGTGGGTGTGTCATTTTTCATTTGAAAGTATGAGTTAATAGATTTTTGGACTGTGCTATTTTGCTATAAACACCCCTTCATTTTGTTCACTGATAAGTGTTGTTTTCCTTTTGCAGCATACAAAATCTATATGGTCTTTGTTTTAGTTTTTTAAAATACAAAGCACTTTCCAATTTCCCACTTCATATCTTCCTTTTCAAACAACGTAGTGATTGTTGCTTTGTTGTATTTTCACTAGAATCACAATATTCTATTTTTCTAACTGAACAAGACTCAATTATTCTTGTCACTTTGCTAGTTGCTAGCAGGGAACTAGTGGTTCTATTATGTGAAGCATTTGTGTTGGGTAGTTGTGCATTGTGCTTTTTTGCTTTCAAGGAGCATAATGCCTGATGTGTTCTATACTTTTCTCTAGCAGTTGTGTGTATTGTTGCAATTATTTATTTTTTATGAGAACTATTCATATTGTTTATTGTCTCTGATTCAAAAATTCTTAACATATCTTGAACAGAGAGTGGATCATTCATATGGATGGTCTATGCCAATTGTTCTTTCTCTTCAAGTGGTTCATAATGAAAATGACCTGAGCTATTTGGAAAACAAATTAAGTTCATATTTCTTTTTGGGCTCGTGGAATTAGAGTATGTTTTTGGCTTGGGCAGTGGAGATGCTTGCCATATGTGTATTGTTGCATCATACATACACAATAGCCATAGGGCACAAAATTTAGTCCCTTCAAGCTAAGATTTCACATATGGCATGCCAATTCTAAAAACCAATTACTATAACTGCAATAGACAATTATTGTTATCTACACTACTTTAAGCAAGATCATCAAAACAAGAAATTGTATATTTTTTTGAATTGTCAATGCATTGGCCAATGATTGTGTCATAAATAATCACAAAGCAACAGGGTCAAATTGTTCAGGGAGCAAAAAATCTATGGAAACAAACATGCTTTCACCACATGTACTACCAAAGGTAGGCACCCTAGAAAGCCCAATTGTTTCAAAAACATTTCGCATTGTGTGCCAAATGTTTCTGACATTGTAGTATGTGATTTGTAAGTGTGACTGGACATTTTCAATGTGATAGTATCTATTTAGTTGTGAGAAGATAGGCTCATAGTGGCCAGCAGCAAGAGTTATGCCATGGAAAAGAATCGATATTACAGGATTAGATCCATGCTCATTGAAATGCAAATACATTATTTTGTGCATCAAAGATCAAATGTGTATTGGAATTTCTAGCCAATATGGCAGCCATTTTGGACAAAATGTGTCACCCCATAGCCCAGTCTCACCATTATTATTGGTTTATGTGGTTGGCATCCTCATTCTTCATAGATATGTTTTTTTGTCATGTACATTATGCAAACTCATTAGCATTGTTGGGTGCAAATCAAGATCATTGGAATTTAAAGCTAGAGGACAATGATTATGAAAAAAACAAATGATCCACCAAACCATTGCATAGCTGCTTTGATGTATAACGACAATGCACCAAGACATGTACTGTGTCAAATAAGCAATCACCAACTTTGTAATTGAATGAGTCTATTTGAAAATAATGTGCATGGTGCAAAGCTTCATCAATTGATGTGAAAGATGCATTTGCACTTGGCTTGTAGGTTTCTACTATGATTGGCTTGTGGGATAGTTTATGCCTCTTAACACAATTATTTGAAGCCATATGTGCAGATTCCATGTGGAATATTAAAAAAAAAACTAATTGTATTGACAATTGTTATTAAACTAATTACTACAAAGAAACATTTGATCTTTGAAATATTGAATACATACAATGACAAATTGAAGAAGCAAATACTTACCGCAAGAATGAACAATACAAAACTCCAACTTGTAAACCTAGGATGGCAACTACATAGCCAAAAAGATAGAATGCAATAACAAATTGTTAAGATCAATATGTGTAGCCAAAATGGAATTTGTTTTAGAACTACTAGGAAGCACAACAAGCATCTGAGTACTACAACAAACATAAATAAACATGGATATACATGTATTACTCACATAACTCAACAACAATGCAAATTGTGGTGATATATGATAGCAACAAACAATGTATATACTATAGAATCTACAAAAAAAGGAACAAAATAAGTTGAGAAACACCAATTTATTTTTAGGAAAAGCAAATAAACTAAGCAAAAGCAAAAAATTAACAATCAAGTTTTCTACCAATACTATTATACATTGCAATTCCATGCATGGTTTCACATTCATACATATATGTGTAGACATAGGCATATGCATATATATACACAAAAACACATATATACATATGCATACACATGTGTATACATACATATATGTATAAATGCAATTACAAGCTTGTGACTTCAAAGAAAGCTCTGGATTATCAATATGTGAACACCCAAAACTTTGCTAAGTAGGAGGTTTTTTATGCTCTTTCTCTTAGGTCGAAAAGACAAATGCAGAATGCACAACATAGAAGGACAAAATTATACTATATTGTGTGTATTTGCTATGAGAAGGGACACTGCAAAATGTAGTATGGAAGAAAACTCTATGCTCTCAAGTCCTAGGGAGTTCCAGCCTTGCACTATTCAAAGTAGTTCCGCTTCCTTTACATCTAACTAGGAAAAGTGTTTGATGGTCCATGACAACTATGCCTTATCAATTTTTGCATTTTAATTGTTTTTTTTAAATTGTAGGTTTCCCTTTGTACAGTTTAAAACATAGGACTAGTTTTCCAACACAGTTTCTTTGTGATTGGTTACTACTATTTCGAACAAAACAACAGTGGCCAAAATTTGTACATGGATAGTCAAGAAGTTTTGCAATTCTATGAAGTTGGCTAGTTTCTATACTCTCTTCTTGTTGATCATGAACATGATCTTGTTAAGCATTTATTCTTTATCGCATTTGATTCCTATAACAAAATAAGGCCCATTACAAATA
>VDFB02253596.1:0-53896 GCA_007258455.2 Sequoia sempervirens
TATTACATATTTTTGAAATAATATAGATAACTTATTCAAATTTTTACGTCAATTTTCCTAACTCTGATTTTTTCTGAATTTTTTGCCACTTAAGGGCCTGTTTTTTCCATGATGATCCTGCACATACCCAAAAATCAACAAGTTTTTCTTCTCTTGTGTGTTTGTGTTTGCAGATTTAAGTTGAAGATCATTTGGAGTGAAAAGTTGCATTGCAAAGTTGTCGTCTTCATGGAAATTCGCCTATACACCAAATCTAGAAGTTTCAGGACCTGATATTTGAGAAGAAGGAAGTGCAGACCTTGGACCTTAGGATCACATTTTGAGAAAATTCAGAGTGGGACTAAGACAATAATAAGGGCATCTTAGTCCTCCTGGAGGTATTTTTTAGAGATTCCTTTAGATCTAGTTCCGACATCTAAAGATTTAGCATCTTCCCCAAAAAATAACAACGAGACTAAGACAATAATAAGGACAAGTCTTATTCCTCCCTAGTGTATTTTGACAACATTTTTGCATTTCCAGAATCCTCATCACATCTCCAGACTTCCCAGGTACATACATCCTAACTTTTTGTTACTTAATTTTATCATTTGCACTCACTATTTGGCTTGCATTATTAGGTTTTGTGAGTTAAATCTTAAGTTTTCCTTTTCCAAGATTTTTCTTGGTGGTGAACCCCTAAAATCCTAAGGAATCTTCCTAGGTCTCCCTTGTTGAGAATTGACTCACCTTTTTGTTGATAGTCAATCCACTTTGGGATCCTAAGTTTACTTGAATGAACCATACCCCTATTGGGAAAAATATAGGATTAGAGATTCCTTTCTTGTATTGTGAGTCTCTTTTCCCCATTCATTTTCCCTTATGGTTCATTTTGGTGAACCTAACATTTTGGACATACATTTTTTGATTTGGAGTTCACTAAGGCCTTAGATCTAGGTTGCATTCATTATTGCATTGTATCTTACATTAGTGAAAGTGCATCTAGGGTTTCTCATATTTGCATTAGTGAAAGTGCACATATAGGTTGCATTTTTTCTTGCTTGCATCATTTTATCTCATTGAAATTTTGAAAAACTGCATTGTCAATCATCCTAATTGCATTTAGGAACATTGTTATTGCATTGAAAATTGAAAAATTGCATTCAACTTTGCATCCAATTTCTTTTCATTAGTTACTTTTTATTGCATTCATTTGCATAGTTTTTTGTTTCTAAACATCAAGTCCTTGAGTGGGTAACTTGGGAACATTGTTATCAACTCAGATTTTGCTATTTTTTTTTGAAAAAAACCTCTACTAGGACTAAAATGCCCTTACTAGCATCTTAGTTGCTCTATGGGTTTTTGGCTCAGAATCCTGTTTAGGTTGTTTGCATTCTGTTCCAATTTTTGGAACCTCAAAATTTCATTAGTAGGACCAAGATACCCTTGTTGGTGTCTTAGTCCCTGTGGATTTTGAGGTTGTAGTTTTCAGGGTAAAACGGTGAATTTTTCTACCTCTGTTTGTTGTAGTTACTTTACTATTCTAGTCTCTCAATTTACTGTTTCGTGCATTTTCATAGTTCATGTTTACATTGATTGATAAAGATAGATTATTGCACTTTCATTTTGTTAGATGTAGACTTCATTTTACATTCATTATAAAAAAATGAAAACTAAAAAAACCTTAAAACATCAAAAGAAACAAACAAAAAATGGTTAACCTTTGCATATCATTTAAACCCTTTAGTAGAGATGAATTTGACATGCTAGATGAAGCCCTCAAGGACTTCATCTCACCTAGTTCATCTGCTAAATATTTCACACGGGAGGATGCAAAGATTGCTTTGAACGCCTAAGAGATAGGCTTGGGATGACAGATACCTCTGGAACCTCAATTCTAGAAACTCAAAAAAGTGCCAAAAATCTAAATAGGTCCAAGCAAGATAGCTCTAGAACACATAATAGGTGCAAACTGGATTGCTCCATAAATTTTTCTCCAGAAATTTAGCACCAAAAATTTTGAATGGTGAAGAAAAATAGAAAGGATCAAGATTAAGGGGGAGTGTTGGAATTAATAATCTTGAGCAACATCAACCAAATGCATTGAATGCAACGTCAAAAGATATCTACTTTGGATCATTCCCCCATTTTTCGTGTTAGACATTTGTTGTCCCAGTTAATGTTTCTAGCAGCTAATTAATTCTAGTGGTTGAATTTGAAATTGAGCGGTAGTTTTTTTGGAAAGACAACATAGACAAAAAGGAAGAAAACAAGGAGAAGTCAACAAACAAAAAGAATTAGAAGAACAAAGAGGGAATGTTCAAGAGAACTAAACAAAGGAAGGAGAAGAAGAATCTGCACCAGTAGAAGATATTCAGAGCTCTAGTGCTCAATATTTGCAGTAGCAACATAGTACAACACACAAAAAGCTGCATTGTACTGGAATCTGGGCAGTTTGTTGTATGAAGGAAATACAAAGCCATAGCTCTAACTTTTGTATGTAAACATTTTTTAAATGTAATATTTTTGTGTATTTGAATGAAATAGAAAATTTATTAGAACTACCTCCTTGTTTTGTCTCCTTGGTCTATGTTTTCATCTTTTCCCACTTTAGTTGGGGGTTTCCCATCAATAATCTTAGCACAAGAAGGTAACAAGACACTTGTCATTATTTTTTCTTTTTATAATTTAAAATAGATGATGTATTTTTTAATGTAAGTATGATAGATAGTTGGGCTTGAGTATAATGTAACACATTTCTACAATTTAGAGGAAGGATCTAATAGTCATCCATATATCAATAATCATTCATTATAATTAAAAGCTCATTAAAAAATTTCATGTGTAGGGTATGTGCAGGATCATTATGGGAAAAATAGGCCCTTAAATGGAAAAAAATTCAGAAAAATCAGAGTTAGGCAACTTGACGTAAAAATTTGAATAAGTTATATATATTATTTCAAAAATATGTAAGAATAGAATCTGTAGCAAATTGAATGTAGTTTATAAACTAATAGGTTTATTTAAAAAAAAAAAAAAACTATTTGGTGAAAATTTGAAATTTCAATGCAGTAGTACTTAAATTTCAGGAAAAAATAAGTAGGTGTCTATTTGACCACCCTAACCACAATAAAATGATAATATTATTTTATAAGATTTTAGATATAAGTATAGGACTCATGTCCCAATGTGATGCAATTTTTTTTGTAATTTTTTTCCAAGTAAATAATTAATTATGATTTTTTTATTAAAAATTTCAAAAAATATGAAAACTCATATGTTTGACCACCTTAACTTGGTCAAAACTTCATGAAATTTAATTCTATTTTTTTAATCTTATAGTATGTGAAACATAGAATGTGACACATGTTTCAGATTCAAAAAATGTGATATTGTTTGAAAGCTATATATGTTTTTCAATCAGCCTATCAATCAAGACTTTAGTTGTTATTCAAATAGGAAATGAATAATAATTATTTATTAAATTAACAATAAAGCATAATTAAAAGTTTTCAGCCACATACCCATCATATCACCACTTTTTGGCCCATCATGATCGTACACATACCTAGTATCAATAATCGTTCATGTGTATATTAGTAGATAAAATTTAAATGTTTAATTGGAGGAGTTGTGCAATTTTATTGGTATCCATGGGATAATTTGTGCATAGGTGCATTGGATTAGTTTTGCAATTTTTTTGGTGGTTGTAATGCACGGTTATTGGGGTCTATGAATAGATATCAGACATCATTCTAAATGATCATTTTTTTTTACATTTGTGCACATAAAGAGTCCTCCCACATTCATCATAATTACCCAGAAGTTGAAACAATAGCTTTAAGCTCTTAAGTCACATACAAGAAACCCAAAAAAATTGTGGAAATATAATATTCTATTTAAAAACTTAAGATGCATGAAATTAAGATGGACAACTATTGATCCTTTCCCCTCCCTAAATTTTGATTTTTGATTTCTTAAAAATAGTAAGTTATTGGATTAATTTTTCTCATCCTTTATGATGAGTGCCATATGTATTTTGATGGGTTCTTCATAAGATTTTGTAACCACTTGACAATTATAATACATTTAATTGATATACAAATTGGGAGGAAAAATCCCTAGAAAGGGGTGGGTGCACATTTGGGGAGATCTAGGTGGGTGACATCTGATATAAGGATATACAGGAGAAAAAGCGAGAGGGACCAGATCTTTGGATAGTAAAAATTGATTATTGGGTTATAAATGCCTACAATGAATGTGATGCAACTAACGTTACAGTCGCTTTAAATTTCGAGGAGGTGAAAGAAGAGCCAAAATTTGAAGCGCTTGTGTCCATGGATATCAAACAACTTTTGCTCACTTTTTTAATTGTAAATGAACTGCCTCTTGATCAGGTAGGCGAGGTATATGACCCTATAACTTCAAAAAATGAAAATGATAAAAAGATAAAATAAAGTAAATCTAATGATAAAACTATCAATCACACCTTGTGGTGCAATGGGTACGCTAAAGACAATATAGTGAACTTTCTATTAAATTTGTTTATCAATAAATAGAAAAACCGATTTAGAGTCGTAAAGTAGATATATCTTTTTTACTTAATTTCTTAAGAAGTTGAAGTCTTGTGAGTTGAGTACACCAAGCAAAACTTAAACCCCCTTAATAAAGAAACATTAATTGAAAAAATAATTCGAGTGGTATAAATGCTTTTTATAATAGACAGCTAAGAAGCAACTTAATAATATGTTGTAATTCTATTCAAAACAATGATTCAATTGTGTTTCTTGAATATAAGTTGCATGAGAGGCCTTGATTTGCATTGAACTAAAATACAAACACTTAATAGGAATGAACCATAAGCAATGAAGCAAGGAATGAGTTCACAAGGCTCAATAGATTTTGACAAATGAACATAAACCCACAAGTCCAATATATTCCTCTAGAAATATCCCCAAATCTAAAAAGCATTTGTGATCGTAACATCTATATAGTGTAATCCTAGGTTATACACAATATAGAATTTAAATTTTTGGTGTGTTGTGTGCTTATTGATATGGGAAAGAAATTTTGTCCAAATGCCCAAAAGTAGAAAAGGGACAAAGCATCTACTTCTCTTAATAATTGCAAGTTGAATACCGGCAATTTTCTTTGACAAGGCTTGATACTCTTAGGAGTAGAGAATGATTCTTTAGATGAAAAGAATGCCAGATACATAGCACAAGTGATGGATGAGTGCAATATGATCTTCTTGGATTGATACTTGGGAGGAAGAGAAACCACCAACTTGTTCTAGTATCACGGACAATACTCCTGTTGGCACTCAACCAAGATTGGCAATGAAAATCTCACGAATAAGTAATTACAATCTGTGGAAACAACAATCCCACCATGGATTGTTTAGGAAAGCTCAAAATTGTAAGTATGATAAGCATATTTGAATGCCATGTAGAATATGAACTCTCCAGAGCCACCTACTACATAAATAAAGTGAAAAACTTCCAACCTGCCATTACCAATTATGCCCAGTAAAATGTAACAAAATGGAAGTCCATAATATCAGATAGTTGCCTCTCTAGAGTGGACTACTTTGCATTTCCTTCTCTTCCTGTTCCTTGACCTCTTTTTTTCACTTGAGGTTCCTTCAACTTGATACCCCTACAGTAGGACAATGCAACATGATATCACAACAATCTCATTATAATGAACTATTTGTGAGAAGGTTTTTATTTTTTTAAAAGCCATTGTTTTAATATGTAATTTGAAAACTCATAAAACAATCTTGAAAATGATGGTTCCTAAAATGCAAAACTAAAATCGAATGGGATGACCTCATGTTGTAAAAGAAAAACATATTTCAAAGCAAAGCCCCGGGATTAAAACCCAGAACACATGATAAAGTCTTCAAATTGTGTAAAAAACCACATCAAGTATCCAAGGTTTTTTGTACTCCAATGAGGTTTAGCTTAAGGTTGGACCCAAAAAAAGTGGGATTTACCAAGCCAGAAAAGGCAAAAACTAAAGCAGCATTATGAATATTTTTTATCTTGAAGTAGAGCATAAATATCAATCTTAAAATGCTACATATTTATGTATCATAATTGAGGGGCATTGAAGGGAATGCTAGAATCTCAAATGATGAAAGAATGCTACATGTTTATGAGACTTTATGTCTTTGCAAACCCTAGGTTTGTGCCTATGTGGTTGCAAAAGAGGAACAGATGGTATAAGTAGGAAATTTGTATTCCATTTATGATAAACTTATAAGGTATATTATGATATTCATAACAATAGTGAAAGTATCATAATTGAGGAGCATTAGGAGGAATGCATACCAAGAATCTTGAATTTCCCATTCCTGATGTATGTTTGTGCCCTGTAATTTGCTATACTATTGATGCCTTAGATAACTAATGTGTTGAAAGGTCACCCATGAATGATTAGTTAGTGTGGCAATCCGGTTGGCCTACTTTTAGGAAGATTTAGTTAGTTTAGTAGTGTCATTCAAAAGTTGAGAAGATATTTGCGGGCCTATTAACTACTGGAATTTAATGGAAAAGAGAATACAAATGGCTACACGGTATCCATTTTCATTTCTGATTGGTTGATATTATGTCATATGCCTTACCTTGCAACACAATTCTATAGATATAGACATGATGTGTGGGTGTGGGTGTGTGGTTGTGACGGATGTATGTGGCATGTATCTTCTTATTTTGCAAATAATTGTGTAACTAGGTGTAGTGAATTCACAGGACATTTTTGTGGTTCCAAAGGCATTACAAGTATAAGGATTCTCTTAATGTTACAAAGGAGTTGGTGTATCGATATTCTTTCGTTGAGTTCATAATTGCTCCTTTGTACTATTGCTTCCCTCTTTGTTGGCTTTGGTTGGTTTAGTTCCAAACATTATTGCTAAATATCTATGTAGAATGAAGTAGGTATATACCTAAAATATTGTACAAATGGATTTGAAGTGAATTGATAACTTGGTCATTTTGCCTGATTTTTTGGTCATCTATGATTGTTGGATAGATACATAATGGATTTTTTGAAAAAGGCCTTACAAACTTTCAAGCAAATGCAATTGGCAAGTGTAAAGCCAAATTCTACAACCTTGGCTAATATCCTCCCTGCTTGTGCCAAAATGGCAGCTTTGGAACTGGGTATGGACATCCATCAAAGCATCATGGAGGGAGGATTTTGGTAGACATGTAAGCAAAATGTGGAAGAATAGAAAAGGCACGTGAACTATTTGACAAAATGCCTCAAAGAGAGGTTATCTCATGGAATGCAATGATTACAGGATATGAACAAAATGGATTTTTTAAAATCTTTAGAAACTTTCAAGCAAATACAATTGGCAAATGCAAAGCTAGGCTCGACAACTTTTGCCAACATTCTCCCTGCCTGTGGCAAAATAGGAGCATTGGAACATGGTATAGACATCCATCAAAGTATAAAGAATACAAGATTCTTATCAGATGTTGCAGTTGCAACTGCCCTAGCAGGCATGCGACTCACTAGCTTAAATAAACTTAAAACATTAAGCTCGCTAACAATGGTTATAAATCAATTTTCCCATTATTTGTAGCTTAAATATAGTCTTAAGGTAATGTTGAATGCAGATGAGTAGTTAATTTTTTTAAAATATGAGACAATAATGGTTTGTGGGGTGATACATGTTCAGAAACCTTTGCTCATAGGAAAGAGGCTAGAGGTTGACAGGCCCCATTCACTTCTTCTCCCCTACTAACCAACCACTTAAAATTAAATTGTATTTGTGTATTAAGTGTGCTCCTTACCTTGTAAGGATTGCAAATATGAATGAGAAAAAAGATAAATGGTATAATGACTACTCATTATTCATAGAGGTCATTTTGAGATACTAAAAATAAAACTAAAATCCTAAAAAAAAAACATAGAAAACTAAAAATCCAATCCCTATAGCTCCCGACAACTTTAAATTGTTTGACAATACAAAAAAATACACTGGCTATTTGCTACTAAGTTCATGGTTAATTCCAAAATATGAAACAAGCAAAGGGGGCAAGCCCACAAATACACTGTGGGTAGATATAAAAATTATAATGCAAACAAATAAGCCAGATTAGAAATGAAAGTTATGAAACAAGTAAATGGGGAGAAGTCGACAGTAGCATTGTGGATACTAATGAAAATCACAAAACAAGTAAATGAAGAGAAGCCTGCAATAGCATCGTAGTACATGTGAAAATTATGGAAATAGTAAATAGGTAGAAGACCACAATAACAGTGTAGTTAGAAATGAAAATTATGAAACAAGTAAACAGGGAGAAGCCCACAATAGCATTGTGCGAAAAATATGAGATTCATAAAACAAGCAAATAGATAGAAGCTAGAAAGGAAATGCAACGGTTGAATCAAGACGAAAGTAAAACGACATTATACGATCTGAGAAACAGCGTTATAAAATTGGGCACAACGTATTCCTAGTTTAATGTCGTGGCAACACCTCTTCAACATGCTGGGCATCTCCGAGCATTGAGAGCTTCATCTTGGGGCGAGGGATGTGGGGTAGTTTGACGGAGCCACTGAAACGCTTGTCCTTCTGGGGATCATAGTTCTTCGGCCCTATCTGCAGTTCTATCATCTCCACAAACTTCCTCTTCTTCTCTTTGCTCTCTCCCACCAGTCCTGTTATCGCCTCCCTCAACACATCATTCTGAAACTTGAGATTTGAGTTTTGCAGAATTTCTAGGACAGGCGTCATCAGACTTTCTGTATTGCCAATCATGAAGCGGGGAGGAGGACCTTTGAAACTCTATTTTTGCAGAGCTCTGTAAATTATCCATGGCCTCCATAAGTATTTAATCACAAAACATACAAAGAATGGGCAGATCCCAGCCAAAATTATGTATAAGAAAGAATTTACAGCTGCTTCTGGTAAATCTATGAAGCCCAGAGCTATGAGAGTACAGTAGTGGAACTCGTTATGGAAAAACTGTGAAATTTACAGCGAAAGAAAGAGTATTACATACCTGTAAAGAAAACGAAGACGACTGCCGCGGAAATCTCTGATTTGAAAGCTGATGAGTTCTGCAGATAACCCAATCGAAAGTATATTGAAGATGAATATCTCATCGCAAGTGGAAAGGTATAGCTGAGTAGTTAATTAGCATTAAAGTTCGGAGAAGGGCAGATCATCACTAAAATGGATAAGATATACACTCACTGTCACTTCGTTTTCGTACGGCGACATACTGATTTCTGCAGATGGTCAGGATGAACGCAAATGTCTTGCATTGCATTGCAAGAAATCGAAACTGTGAGGAGCAAACGGAGATGCGCACATCTCAAAGCCAAAAAATGATGAGCAGCGGAAATTCCTTACATGGTAGTCCATTGCAATCTGCTCCCTTCAGCGTCAAAACAGGTTGGAAAACCTCAGCGTGGGGACGCCTTCCGCGCTATAAATAATTTTAAAATAAAAGTTAAAGTTTGTGTTTATGTGTATATTTACTTGTAGAGAAATTAAATAATTTTGTTTTTTCATATGAGTTTATGTGTTTATGGTGTTCTTAATAATTTAAATGGATATTTAAATTTAATAATTAAATATAAATAAAATTAAAAAATATATTTTTGAAACATATATCTTAACATTTTTAAAGATATTTAATAGCTATCAACATTTAATGTGTTTTAAAATATTTTTAGTAAATTTTATTTTTGAAAAATCATCATTTATTATTTCATAAATTTTGCTATTGTTAATTTAAGAATTTAGTAAAAATAAATATCAGAATTTAAGAATTTTTTTATTTTTTATTTTTTATTTTTATTTAAAAAATATATTTTAAAAAAATGATAAAACACTTTTTGTTGGAGCTATGAATCAATGAGGTCATTAAAGGGGATCATGTCCCCAACATAAATAGTCAACAATAACATCCCAATAATAAGGTTTGAAGTTGGGTGACAAAAATAACACCACATTTCAACCAACATACTATACCAAATATTTAAAAATAATTATTTTATTTATTAAGAAATATTTAATTATATAAAATTCTAAAAAAATGATTTTATAACAATAATTAAATAATAGTTATAACTTAATAGTTTTATTAAGTAAAGCTCCATCCTTATTTAATAAGGTGTAATCATTACAAATTTTTTTCTTCCTAAAATTTATGTCATATTATATTTTAATTAATTAGTTTATGTGGGTCATATCTTTATGTTTATCATAGGAATATAAAAATATTTTAATAAAAGGATATGGTTTAATAGCAATAAAAATAATAATAAATAATAAGTTCATATTGGTTTCTATAAAAAAAAAGGTTGTAACAATATTCGAAAAATTCTTCATGACAAATTTTATGACAAGATTTAATAAGAAGTTACAATTGATTAGTTTTAATTATAAAAAAAATTATTAATATTTTGATTATTATCTTTGAGAGGAAATGTGGAGTGCTTGAAATTTGTGTCCTACTAGTGCTATATATTGAGATGCTTAGTTGCTTTCAAACACCTACCAATTTATTCAATCTTCTTGTTATAATTTGAACCTGAAGTATTAAATTGTAGAATTTGAGAACAAAACTTTTGATTCTAAAAATTGAAGGATGAAACACCTTTGATTTCCTCAATAATGGAGAATAAAAATCCTTAGGATGATGAACATTAATTTATATAATTAATTATTTGTTAAAAATAATTATTGATTTCAATTGCATTCTTGAATTTATATATGTACAACATTGTATTCTCAAAATGTAAAGGAGAAGTTTCAAGTTTTGCATAACCTTCATTGTGCATTGTGTAAATTATTTGTAGATCATCATTTTACTTTCACAATTTTTTTATATTCTTTCAATTGATATTAGAGTTATAAGGAGATCTTATAAAGCATTAAATATCAATTTGAAGATTTGTTGATGTGCATACAAAATCATTGCACTTGTATTTTTATTGTGTGGATGTTTAGAAGAGAGATATTCTGAGGAAAATTTTGGAAAGATTCTTAGATAGGAATCTAGGATTCTCTTAGGAGTCTTTATATTTTATTTTGTGGGTGAATAAAGATGTGCAAGTATAAGGTATAAATATATATCTATTGTTTCTTTCTATTTTTTTCAATGGTTGTCAAATTTCATAACATTTAGTTTGATTTGTCCTATCCAAGTGTCTTCACCTTATAGCTTTGTGAAGTGTTTTTCTCCAGTAATCAAGCCCCTATGTTCTAAATTCAATTCTTACCTTTCAAGGTTTAATAAATTAAACCTTGAAAAAATGGAAGTTGACCCTTTGTCTTCACAATTCATCTTGGTCAAAAATGGGTTACAATGAGGTTTACAAATTCAACCTACAAAACTATAAGGCATCTATAAATTATAAATTTATAAATTATGGTCATGTGGGCCATAGGGATTTAATATGGTTATATTATCTTATGTGTAGTTGAATATTTAATTTTCCCATTACCAAAGGGGAATGTCCAAATATCATCATGTAAGACAATGGTGATTTTGTGAGCATTTGCATGAAGATTGAATAAAAATATTGTTAGAGAAGGATAATAAAAAGGGGAGATAGTATGCATGAAAAAGAAATTTCAAAGTATTACATATGAAAGAAAGTTGGTATGAAAAGTCTTTTTCTTTAAAGGGAATTTGTATTTTGTAAATGGGAAAATTTGAAGGAGGATAAAATTATTTTTTGGAATGTAATAATAATTTGGAGGAAAAATATGTTTAAGTAATAAAGTTTTGTATTTAAAGGAATAAGTATCTATGTTTGAAGAGTGATAAGGGTGTACTTAGAGTTATAAGTTGATTATGTGTGCTTGAGATGTAAGGCTAACCTCTTTTTTGTTTATAAGTACTATTGGTTGAGCCTAACTCAAATCATGATGATTATTTTGGTTTGAGTTTTTTTTTTTTTTTTCTTTATGAGATCTATTTTATATGAAGACATTGTTTTATCTTTATTTATTAAAATTAACAACTTAAAAGAAGAAAATCAAATATAAAAAATTTAGAGGTTATTCCAACTTAAGTTTATGTAGTTTTGTACTTAATATATTTTTATATCATGGGAAATAGATAGGTTGCAAGATCAACCACTCAATGCCTTGGCACAAAAAAAAGATGTTGAACAAGATATTCCTTCTTCTAGCACTTCCACATAAAAAACAAGTGAAAAATACAATGTGAGAGTCTAAGATTCTCATAACATAAACAAGGGAAAGTGTGGTCTTGGTTAAAGGGTTTTGTAACTAGGTCTTATGTTCTAAAGTATTTGAAACTCACATCAAATGTGTATCTAGAGGTTTTATGTATACAAATAAAGTTGAATCTTCCTCTATCAATTCTAAATTAATTTAAAATCAAAATTTTATTCTTATTGTAATTGTCATGTTCATACATTAGTTTCGTGTTTTGATCCACATCTTTGTTATTTATATGGTCAACATACTCATGACTCATCTTTTTGGTTTTAGAAAAAAGTGTAAAAAACCTATATTATTGTTGATAATCATTTGTTTGGACCAATCTTAGTGGAGACATGAGATGGTTCTATAGATGTTATAGTTGTGACACCTTTGACAAAGATTGAGCTAGATGCTCTAAATAGGTTATGTTGAGTGTTGTTGAAGCTTCTATTTGTGATGACAATGATGTTGGTGATGATAATGTTGTTGGTGATAACCAGATTAATTATGCTCATCTTCAAAGTGTTATGGATTTCCAAGTTATGTTTGAGATTTCATGTTAATTTGAATTTTTATGATTTTTTTGATGATTTTGATGTAGTTGTTGTTGTAGTGTGATTCCCTTGTAAAAATTTGTTCGTTGGTATGTGTATGGAATATTTGAGTGAAGAGAATTTCATAAAAGTGAGTGGTCTATGCTTCAGATGTTTTGTAAATTTGTTGATTGTGTAGCACTATTGGACTATTTCATTTTTTCCTAAGTTGGTTGGGATAGTTTTAGACATTGTTTGTCTCAAATATTGCGAAGTTCAAGATGGGACATATGATAGAGCCCACAATAATTGATATTAATTTTGGTTAAGATTTTAAAAACTATAGGTTACAAAGTTTTGGACACTATAGATAGACATGAGATTACTATGCATGGTCATGCTTTAGAGTGAGCACCAATGATGAGAGTGATTTACAATGGTCAACTATAGTTTGATCATCTTTGATTGGAGTGAGAACTAATAGAGTGAATAAAGATAATCAAATATGGATTGATCATCCTTTATTGTAGAGTGACTACATCAATTGATTGGATAATCCAAATTCAACATTTTTGGGAGATTGTTGGGGAGAGAACCTAAGTCAAGATAGTGTTGCAGAACATATTTTGGAGATCTTCTTCATTATGATGAAGGATAATGAACATTAAATAATATGTAATTAGTTATTTGTTATAGGTGATTATAGCTTTCAATTATATTCTTGAATCTCTATATGTACAACATATAGTATTCTCAAAATGTAATGGAGAAGTTTTTTTTTTATATACCATTCATTGTGCATTGTGTAAATGATCTATAGATCATCATTTCATTTCATATTTTTTTATCCTTTGATTTATTTCTTGAGAACAATCTCACACAAAAGTTTTATTTGAACTTCAAATTTTCATTTGAATTTCAACAAATATTTATATATTCATAACATTTTTATGTTATTGTAAAACCATATATTTATAATTAATGAAATAACATTTTAATATGAAAGAAAATATATTCATATCTATGTAATATTCTATAAAAATTAAAAAATTATATTTTTTACTTCATTTTACCTTCATGAAATCTTAATAATTAAAAAATACCAAATATTTTAAATTAAAATTTACTAAGAATATGACAACTTAATTCACACCTTTCAACTAATTAACAGGTTAAGAAAATAATGAATTTCCTATTTCTAGGAATAGGTTGTTAATTCTAACCTAATCACTATTCATGAACTACACTTCCAATACAAGCGTATATGCTTTTCTACTATATAATTGACCAAAAGAGAGAATCTATGGATATCTCTGCATTCTTGTCTTCCTTATAAATCTTCATTTCATTTCTATTATCTTCTCATACATTCTCTTATATTTTCATCTGAGTTATTTGTGGGTCGGGATACATTGATTTCTCATTTGTCATAATCAGAAACAATGAAATCTTCAATTTTCTTTCTTTTCTTCAATGTGATCCATCTCCATTTAATTTTAGCACAAAAGGGTAAGAACTCACTTGTTATTATTTTCTATTTTTAGATTTTAAAATGGATTCAATGTATTTTTTAATGTCAAGTATATTGATACTCACTTGTTATTATTTTCTATATTTAGATTTTAAAATGGATTCAATGTATTTTTTAATGTCAAGTATATTGATTATAGTTGAGCTTGACTATAAAGCACGTTTACAGTCAAATAGTAACGTATTTCTTACAAACTGCCTGATTTTGACTAATGACTTCTTAAAAATAGAATGAGGCAGGTAAGTTGTTGGGCTATTTTATCATCCTTCATGATGGCTTCTTTTGTAAGTTACCATACATTTAATTGGTACAGGTTCAGAGAATAAATCTATGGAAACGACTGGCTGCAAACTGAGGGACATCCAGGTCGGTCACATCTAATAGAAGTACATACGGTAGTCAAAGGTAGAGGAATGAATAAAACAGCTTTTGTTGACCTTTTCTTTCCTTTTCCTTTAAAAATTTATTAAAAATAAATAAAAAATTTATGTAAAGGATTTTTAAATAATAGCAGTTGTTATTAAAATTAAAGGAAAAAAAATAGAAGGTTTATTACTGAATCGTTATTGTCAATATTCAATGAAAAGCTTTGAAATTATATAGTATTATAGAAATAGTAACAATGATCAACCCATATCATTGTGAATGAGTTGAAGTAACTATGAAGATTGGCATATGGCAAATTCACAGCCAGCAATTTTCACCTATGGAATTCACTGCCAACAATTCACTGCCAGCAATTCACTGTGGGAAAATTCACCACGGTGAATTGCTGGTGATGAATTTTACTTGGCAGTGAATTTGTCATAGCGGTGAATTTTCCCACAGTGAATTGTTGGCGGTGAATTTTCCTAGAGCATGAAGATTGATAAAGAGATGGGTACTCCCAACCTGAAGCATTCTTAAACTGATAATCCTATTTGACAAGACAATCCACAATAACATTCCATTTACAAAGGAAATGAAATCAAAGTTTAAAAAAATTGAAAAATATATTCCACAAAAATACTAACCTCCAAAAAGACTCATTAAAGTTCCCTTTGTTCGAAAGAGAAACCAAAACTGTTAAATTCATCTCACAAATAGCATGTTTCGTTCCAACTCACAAGCTCTCATCAAAGTCACAAGGATAGTTCAAATAGCATCAAACCATAATTGTCAATAATCTGATTTACTTGATCAAGCTATATAACTCTATGTTAGTCAAATCCAAATAATGATATAAGAAAAAATAAAGTAAATAATATTAATAAAATATTAAAACTAATTTTTAAATAAAAGTTAAAAATTTATGTGATTATGTGTTTATATGTATATGTTTGTATAATAATTTTAATTAAATATTTTTAATCTTTTTTTCTTATTTTTTAATTTATTATGTGTTTATTGTGTAGATTAATAGTTGAAATATATATTAAAATTTACTATCATATAAATATATGTGTGAAAAAAAACACACGCATTTGTGTATATTTAAAAATGAATAGATATATAAATTTCAAAGTACTTATATTGAATTTATAGATTAAATATATTTTCATAGATTTTCAAATATCTATGCTATATATCTATCTAAAAATATCCACATATTCTAGTAAAGAAAATTAATTTTTAACCCTTACTCTAACCCTAACTATAATTCTATCTCTTATTGTATCCTTGATCCTAACCCTAATTCTATCTCTAACCTTAATCCTAACACTAATTATATCTCTAAACTTAATTTTAACCCTCATTTTAACCATAACCTTAACCTTAACCTTAACCCTAAGCATAACCCTAGCCCTTACTCTAATTCTAACCCTTACCCTAACCCTTGCCCTAATTCATTTAATTTTATCTCTAATTATAACATGAACCTAACCCTAGTCTTAACATTAATTATAACCCTAACTCTAATTCATTTAATTTTCTCTCTAATTGTAACATGAACCTATCCCTAATATTAACTCTAACCTTAACCTTAACCAAACTCTATCTCTAATCGTGACCCTTACCCTAACCCTAATTCTATCTCTAATCCTAACCCCAACCCTAATCTTAACTATAACCCTAACATTATCCCCAAATCTAACTCTAATTCTAAACCTTACCATAACCCCAACTCTAGTTCTAACCCTTACCCTTACCCTAACCCTAACCTAACCCTAACCCCAACCCCAACCCTAACCTGAATTCATTTAATTTTATCTCTACCTATTACATTAACTGAACCCTAATCTTAACCCTAACTATAACCCTAAACCTAACCCTAATTTTATCTCTAATTATAACCTTAATCCTAACTCTAATTTTATCTCTAACCCTAACCCTAATCCTAAACCTAACCCTAATGTTATCTCTAACACTTAACCCTAATAGGGTGATAAGCATTTGTTGCTAAATTTAATACCATTATAAGAACAATATTTAATAATAACCTTAACCCTAACCCTAACCCTAGTTATGTCTCTAATTGTAACTCAAATTCTAATCCTAATCATAACCCTAACCTTAACCCTAATTGCAATCCTCACCCTAACACTAACCCTAACCCTATCCCTAACCATAACACTTACCCTAATCCTAATCCTAACCCTAACCCTAAACCTAAACCTAACCCTAATTTTATCTCTAATCCTAACCCTATTCCTATCCCTATCTGTAATTGTAACCCTCACCCTAATCCTGACCTTAACCCTAACCATAGCTATAACCACAATTGTATCCCTACCCCTAACCATAATTGTATCTTGAACCATAACCCTAACCCTAATCCTAAGCCTAAATCTAACCCTAATTCTATCTCAAACCCTAACCCCAATCCTAACCCTAACCTAAACCCTAACACTATCCCCAACCCTAACTCTAACTTTAGCCCTAATTGTAACCCTACCCCTAACCTTAATTTTATCTCTAGCACTAAACCTAACCATAATCCTAACTCTAATTTATTTAATGTTTGACATGTTGCACCATGAATTCTACTAGCATATATATGTCAAGAGATATCCATCTTGAGGCATGTATTTTTTAATCAATTTTTCACATAAAAGTGAAATAGATATCTTGAGAAAGATATTTCTCAACATATTTTTTATTTGTATGTATATATGTATATATGTTAGTTATAATAGAAATGGAAGCAAAAACCTATATACATAAAAATTCAAAAATAGACATTATTACTAACAATCACAATAATTATAACTAACAATAACCACTATTCAAATAATGGAAGGTGTTAATTAATTAGTCAGTAATTTAGCAGTAAAGGTGTGTTGGTAATTTAACTCCTCATTCTAACAAAATAATATTTTACCATGTATTTTAGAAGTAGAAACAAAGTTGAAAGATTTTATTTTAAGTGTAACTCAAATGACCCTTACTAATAATGATCATAGAGTAGAGTGAGAAGGGATTTATATTATATATATATATATATTTCTACAGCTTGTCATGTATTGTCCTATATGTTTGATCATGAAAAATAATACTTGCATGCTAACAACTTAAAAATATTTTATTACCAAGGGAGTGCATTAGCTCTACAAGAGGTAGTCATAATGTGTAGTGGAGTATTTGGCATCCCACATTAGGCTATGTGGGAGATTTACTAGTGAACAAGATAAATAAAGTAATCTACAATGCATACGAAGTGCACAATCATGAGTTTCTTATAACTACAATGTGGCACCCCTCTACTCTTCAATATAAAAATACTCTCATAAATTTCCCATATCGATACCATGGTGTGTAGTAATTTTATTATTTCCTAATTGCACTGATAAAGCCTTCAAAGAATTGTTTCTACAGAAGGTCCTTTCAATATATTTGAAAGGAGGTAAATTCTACAGTCATAGTAGGATGGAAGTTAGAATATTGTTCAAGGTGCTTGATAATTGTTTTTTTCTTTTTCATTAAAGATTAGTATAATTTTATTGTTCTATTGGTAGTGTATGGCAATTGAAAATTAAAGAATACCTAATATCTTAGGCTATTCTTTTCCCAAGGTTGTTATTACAAATAAGGATTATTTGAACTAATTTGTACAATAGTTTAAAGTATTATTGGTGATTAAGGAGGTTTCCATATCATTTTGGACTGATATTCTAGCAATTGGGGAAATGAATGAGCAAGTATTCTTTGGTTTTCAAATGCATCAATTGGTCTTGCATTAACTTCTACAACTTGTGATATTAATTAGATATTGATTGTGATTATAGTTTTATATCAATATTTAATCAATTTTTTGTTGGAATAATGTGCCTCAATCTCACAGGCCAAAACCTCTGGAAGAGAAAAGTCGGTGTGACATTCCTATTGTCTAGCCGACTAGTAGTTGGTTAACTTTGTGGAATGCCCAGGTCACTGAGACCTTGTTATAGTCTTACCGAATGGTACTATCACTGTGACCTGTTGTGTTCGGTATAACCCTTTTCTGAGTGGGTTGGTATGGCTGATAGTTTGGTGTCTAAAGGTGATCGGGGAGAATTGTGGTGAAAGAAGTCTTTGGGGAGAGACTTGGACATTCGGTATGTCTCATACAGACAAGAGAAGTCTCACCGATAGCTTTACACTTGGAGTCTTCGCAGTAACACAAAGGCTTCGGTGTGAACTCTTGGTGACGGGTGTTGGTCTCACCGATATTGTGGGTTGTCTTCGGTATAACTCCTATTGAAAGCAGTTCTTGAGGTGACTTGAAGACTTTGGTAAGAACTCTCAGCGATAGTGGTAAGTCTTGCCGACAGTAGGACATTTTGATGTGACTTTGGAACCTTAGTATGATCTCCTGGTGGTAGCGATAGTCTCACCGAAGGGAATACTGGTGTCTAAGTGACTTGTGGACTTCAGTATAATCTCTTGCCAAATGACAATAATCTCGCCAATGGGATTGCTGAGGTCGATGCGACTTGTGAACTCGGTGTAACCTCTTGCCGATAGTAATGACTCTTGGCAATAAGTACGATATGGATTTGTGGCATCGAGGAGACACGGTTAGTGTCTCACCAACATGCGAATACACTTTGAACACCTTTGACCAAGTGAAAGACCATCCTATGTGGTGAGTCTTCGGCCAATCAGAGAAGCTGAATGGGAACCGTTGGAAGTTAGTCTGTTATGGCAGTTCTGTGTGGAAGTTCGATAGACAAGAACGACATGGATATATTTTGTAATTACAGATGATGTTCAGTTCGACAGATGTATGATCGATGAATAGTGTAGTGAACGGGTCAGTGTATGATCAGTGTGTATGAATGTAATTCAGAAAGTATTGTAACTTGAATATTTTGTACAAGATTGATCATTGAATCTGCTGCTGTAATTTAACATCAGAAAGATAAGTTTGATCTTTGTATGTAATTTCATTACTGTAATACAAAGGGGATTTTCTTGGTGTGGTGGGTTTTTCTCCCGTAAGGGTTTTCCCACATAAATCTGGTGTTCATCTGTGTATCTTTATTTCTCTATTTCTGCTATTGTCTTCAAGTGTATCTTAATTTGTTTGTAATTGAAATTTTAAAAGTATATCTGCATTCTTCCCTGAGGTTTTTGATGTTAGGAGAGTTGTTTCCGCACCTTAGCTTTCCTGACAAGTGGTATCAGAGCCTGGCCAGTTGTGTTATCCTTGTGGGTATGTTGGGTTTTTTGTGTCAATTATGTTCAGTGGGAGTCTTGTAGAAGTTTGGTAATTTGAATTATAGATTAATATGGAAAGCATGTTAGGAAAGATTGAAATTGAGAAATTCAATGGCATAAATTTTGAGTTGTGGAAACTCAAAATGGAGGATCTGTTGGTTGATCATGATTTGTGGCTTGTTGTGTTTGGAGCATAACCTTCAGGCATGAAGCAAGAGGATTGGGACCTTGTAGATAGAAAATCTAAGGGGCTGATAAGGCTTTGTTTAGCATACTCTGTTCTTCTGAATGTTCATGAAGAAAAGATTGCAGCTTCCTTGTGGAAAAGACTGGCATCAATTTATCAAGGCAAGTCCTTGGTAAATAAATTGTTCTTGAGGAAGAATTTGTATGCTTTGAGAATGCAGGAGGGAGGATATGTTGTTGATCATTTGAACACTTTCAACATGTTGATTGCAAAATTAACATATGTGGGTGTGAAGATTGAAGATGAAGATCACTATATGCTCTTATTATGTTCTTTGCTTGATTCTTGGGATCATCTGGTGATGGCTATTGGGAGTACGACATCCACTTTTAAGATGGAAGATGTTGTTGCTTATTTGTTATTAGAAGAGATGAGAAAGAAATATTTTGATATGGTGAAGGAGGCTCTTGTTGTTAGAGGTAGATCAAAAGAGAAAGGTAAGAAGAAGGACAAGAAATCTAAATCCAAATAAGAAGGGAGATCAAAGTCTCCTGGCAAGAAGTCCAAGGTGAAGTGTTGGAATTGTGGGAAACCTGGTCATGTCCCAAAGGATTGTAAAGAGGAGAAAAATAAGAAGAAGTACTCTTACGACAATGATTCTTCTTAGACTGATGCAGACGCCTTCATTGCAGCCTTGGCTACGCAGGCATCAGATGATGTCTGGCTGATTGATTCTGGAGCATCTTTCCACATGACATCTCATAGAGACTGGTTCATGAAGTATGAAAAATATGATGGTGGAAAGGTGTATTTGGCAAGTGATTCATCTTTGGAAATTGTTGCTCGTGGAAGAGTCAAAATTCAATTCCCTGATGGAAGAGTGAAGGGAATCAATGATGTAATGCATATACCAGGTCTGGCTCGAAATCTACTTTTTGTTAGTAAGTTGAATGATATTGGAGTACAAGTCACGTTCTCTGGAAATGGCTACAAGATGAATAGAGGCTCAATGGTGCTATCAAGGGGTGCTCGTATTGGTACCTTGTATAAGTTGATGCACATGTTGTTCAATGCAACAGTGTCTCTGTAAAGTCACTAAAAGCTACTCATGGAGGAAAAGAGGAAAAAGTTCCTGATAGTGTAAACTCTATGGAAGTTAAATTTCCAGCAAAAAAGACTATGCTCTAGCATCATAGGCTAGGCCACTTTGGTGAGAAAGGTTTAAAAGCTTTAAAGAATAAAAACTTGGTTGAAGGGATTGATGATTGTAACCTTGAATTCAAATTTTGTGAACATTGTATATATGGAAAACAACACCGTGTTTCATTTTATTTCAGTCCTCACAAATCTTTTGGTTTCTTGATTATATTCATTATGATGCCTTTGGTCCAGTGAATGTTCCTTCTCTGTCTAAATCAAGATACTATGTATCATTCATTGATGATTATTCGAGAAGAGCATTTGTTTATTTTTTGAAAAGTAAATTAGAAGTGTTCATTCGGTTTAAGGAATTTAAAAACCTTGTAGAAAATCAAACTAGAAGAAAAATAAAATGTTTAAGGACTGATAATGGCGGTGAATTTTGTTCTGATGAGTTCGAGAGGTATTGTAAAGATCATGGGATTAAAAGACATAAAACTACACCTTATACTCCGCAACAAAATGGAGTTGTTGAAAGGTTCAATAGGACAGTGATGGAAGAGCACGAAGTATGTTGAGTAGTGCTAGCCTGGAGGAGAAGTTTTGGGCTGAGGCAGTTGCTACAGCGTGTTACTTGATAAACCGTTCTCCAAATTCAACTCTTGTTGAGAAAACACCTTTGGAAGCATGGTCTGGTAAGAAGCTCTCTGAGACACATTCAAGTTTTTGGTTGTGAGGCATATGCATATGTGTCGAATGAGAAAAGATCTAAATTGGAGAACAAGGTTGTTAAATGTATTTTTATTGGCTATAGTGTTGGCATAAAAGGATACAAGATTTGGAATCCTGATACGGAGAAGGTTCTATACAAAGAAATGTTATATTTCATGAGCTTAAGCCTTCTACCTTGGATTTGCAGTCAGAGACAAAGTCGGAAAACAAAAGGGATGTAGTTGAAATTCCTTAGACACCAAAGAAAGAGGAATTGGAAATTCAAAATGTACCTAAAACTGAGGAGAGCTCAAGCAATTCTGAGAGTTTTGAAGAAGAAGAACCTCAGCCTCAGCAAGTGAGGAGGTCAACCCATGAAATAAAGCAACTTGATAGGTATGGGTTCTCTTTGATAGATTCTACTTGTGCCTATGCTTTGATTTCTAGCACTTATGAGCCTAGGACTATGAAAGAGGCATTTAGAATGTCAGATTCAAACTCTTGGTTGGAAGCCATGAATGAAGAAATGGCATCATTAGAAAAGAATGATACTTGGAGTTTGGTGCCCTTGCCCAAGGCGAAAAGCTATTGGCTGCAAATGGGTATGTAAAAAGAAAATAGGTCCGGATGGCAGTGTGGAAAATATAAGGCGAGGTTGGTGCAAGGGTTATTCCCGGTAGAGGGAATTGATTATGGGGAAATTTTTTCCCCTGTAGCTAAGCTGTCATCTATCAAATTTCTTTTGTCACTTGCGGCGATGACTTAGAGATCAAATAGATGGATGTGAAGACAAAATTTCTTCATGGTGATCTTGAAGAATAAATTTATATGTCTCATCCTGAGCACTTTGTGGAGAAAGGTAAAGAGAAACTGGTATGCAAGTTGAAAAAGTCTCTATATGGGTTAAAACAGTCTCCTAGAATGTGGTACTAGTAGTTTGACACTTTTGTTTTGTCTGGGATTTGTAAGATCAAAATTTGATCATTGTGTGTATTACAAAGCTGAAAGTGATCAAGTTCTTATTATTGCTCTCTATGTTGATGACATGTTGTTCATAGGCAATAGTAAGTTAATGATTTCTGATCTTAAGTCTCGCTTGTCCTGTAAAGTTCAAAATGAAAGATCTTGGTGTAGCAAGGTATATTCTGGGAATGGAAATAACCAAGGATAGGAAAAATAGAAAACTTTGGCTCAGCTAGAGTAAATATATCAAGACTATTCTAGAGAGATTTTGTATGACTGATTGCAAGCAACTAGTTGTTCCAATTTTGCAGGGAACGAAGCTATATGTTGAGGACTATCCAAAATCTCCTACTGAGATGGAGGACATGACCAGTGCACTCTATGCTAATGCGGTTGGCAGTCTAATGTATGCAATGGTCTGTACAAATCTAGATATTTCCCAAGTAGTGGGAGTACTTAGTCAGTTTGTGGAAAATCTTGGAAGATCACATTGGGATGTTGTGAAGAGAGTATTCAGATATTTGAAGGGCACTTCAGAATATGCTTTGTGTTACCATGGTAACTTGGTTGAATCACAAAGGACTCTCAGCATTCGAGGCTCTATGGATTCTGATTGGGTAGGGGACATTGACAGCAGAAGATCCACCAGTGGATACATTTTCATGATGAATGGTGGTGCAGTGAGTTGGATGAGTAAGCAGCAGGCTGTAGTCACTTTGTCCACTACAGAGGCAGAATACATGGCAGCTACACTTTCATGTGAAGAAGCAATTTGGTTAAAACGTTTGTGTTCTAACATTGGTTTTAATGCAGGGAAAATAACAATTTACTGTGATAGTCAGAGTGCTATTTTTTTGGCAAAGAACCCTACTTTCCATGCCAGGACAAAACATATAGATGTATAGTATCATTTTGAACGGGATATGGTGGAGGATGGAAAGGTCTATTTAGAAAAAGTGGATACTTTGGAGAATGTTACAGATGCATTGACGAAGCCAGTGAGCACAGACAAGTTCAGGTGGTGTGCCAATTCGATGGACCTTAGTGCCCATGAATTTTAGTAATTTTGTTGTGCTCTAGAGGTGCATGTGTGATCTTCGTCAAGTGGGAGATTGTTGGAATAATGTGCCTCAATCTCACAAGCTGAAACCTATGGAAGAGAAAATTCGGTGTGACATTCCTGTTGTTTGGCCGACTAGTAGTTGGTTAACTTTGTGGAATGCCCAAGTCGCTGAGACCTTGTTACAGTCTTACCAAATGGTACTATCGTTGTGACATGTTGTGTTCGGTATAACCCTTTTCTGAGTGGGTTGGTCTGGCTGACGGTTTGGTGTCTAAAGGTGATCGAGGAGACTTGTGGCGAAAGAAGTCTTCGGGGAGAGACTTGGGCATTCAGTATGTCTCATACAGACAAGAGAAGTCTCACTAATAGCTTTACACTTGGAGTTTTCATGGTAACACAAAGGCTTCGGTGCGAACTCTTGGCGATGAGTGTTGGTCTCACCGATGTTGTGGGTTGTCTTCGGTATAACTCCTGTTGAAAGCAGTTCTTGGGGTGACTTGAATACTTTGGTAAGAACTCCCAGTGATAGTGATAAGTCTTGTCGATGGTAAGACATTTCGATGTGACTTTGGAACCTCGGTATGATCTCCTGGCGGTAGCAATAGTCTCACTGAAGGGAATATTGGTTTCTAAGTGACTTGTGGACTTCGATATGATCTCTTTCCAAATGACAATAGTCTCGCCGATGGGATTGCTAAGGTCAATGCGACTTGTGAACTCGGTGTAACCTCTTGTCGATAGTAATGACTCTTGGCGATAACTATGATCTGGCTTTGCGGCATCGAGGAGACACGGTTAGTGTCTCACTGACATGCGAATACACTTTGAACGCCTTTGACCAAGTGAAAGACCATCCTACGTGGTGAGTCTTCGGCCAATTAGAGAAGTCGAATGGGAACCATTGGAAGTTAGTTTGTTGTGGAAGTTTTTTGTGTAAGTTCAATAGACAGGAATAACAAGGATATATTTTGTAATTGCAGATGATGTTCGGTTTGATGGATGTATGATTGATGAACAGTGTAGTGAACGGGTCGGTGTATGATCAGTGTGTATGAATGTAATTCAAAAAGTATTGTAACTTGAATATTTGTACAAGATTGATCATTGAATCTACTGTCATAATTTGACATCAGAAAGATAAGTCTGATCTCTGTATGTAATTTCATTACTGTAATACAAAGGGGTTTTTCTTCGTGTGGTGGGTTTTTCTCCCATAAGGGTTTTCCCACATAAATCTGGTGTTCATATGTGTATCTTTATTTCTCTGTTTCTGCTATTGTCTTCAAGTGTATCTTAATTTTTATATAATTAAAAATTTAAAAGTATATCTGCATTCTTCCCTGAGGTTTTTGACATTAGGAGAGTTGTTTCCGCACCTTAGCTTTCCTTGCAATATCTAGATTATTGGAATGATCATCAAATATTATTATTTTTTGATCATATAAGAGTTTCAATGATTTGTTGTATCTTTGTTAGATATAAGAAGTTGTCTACTAAATATAATATTGAAATTATTATTGCTTCTTGTCAAGATCTTAGTGGTTTTCTACCAAAATTGATATTGACAATGCATCATATTGGATAGTGAAACCTAGAAGTCCTAGCCATCAAACTTAACATATTTAACTAAGGATTTGGAATTGCATGCATCAGAAGTTGTGTCACTTACCACCACCTAAAATAACACCAAAGCATCTTACAAACAAATTAATACTTACTTTAGGGGGGATTTTTGTTCTTCTCTTATTCGAGGCTTTTCTTAGAGTAGTCACCAAGCCTTTTTCTCATTTTATTTCTCAATATAAGGAATAGATAAAATATAATGTGTTATTTTGATTTTATTTCCACTATTTTATGAAAATAAATTAAATTCATTAAAATTACAACTAATTTTCAATTCTTATGTAAGTTTAGTTTACTTATTGTCAAATTTTGAAATAGGGGAGATATCAAAGAGAATATCAAAGGGAGTATCAAAGATGACAATGACAATAAATGATAAATATAAAAAGATAAAATTAAATATAAGGAAAAATGAAGCTAATAGAGAAATGTATGTTAGATGTAGGGGAAAATTAAGAGTTGAAGAATTGAAATTACAAAATTAACAAGAAGAAAGTATAAGAAAAATTCACACACAAATATTTGAACAACTCATTGATTCTAAAAGAGAAGAAAGACAAGAATGTGATCATTAAGAAACTAAAAGGTACTATCATCAATCAAATCCTGATATTAATTTCAATGTTCAAGATGAAAATTCAAGATTGATAGATTGTGTAATTGAAACACTAAATAGTACATATTGACATGAAATGAATGTATAGTTGTTTGAAACAATGTATAAAGTATACCAAATCTTGATGGAATGTTCAAAATAAAGGTTTCATACACACTTGAAGGTCATATATGTAATATATGTCAACAAGAGAAATCCATTGATCATTTTTTTGCATCAAATAATGTGGATCCTAGCTCACAACCATAAGACTTGCAAACTTGACACAAGTAGAGAAAATTTTGATAGCATTTGTCAACTCAATATTATAAGTGACACATGAAATTGGTGGCTAACATAAATATAAAGAACACAACAATAAGTTTTCCAAACTTAGGTACACAATAAATTTCTAATTTTTTTCCATGTCAAATAAAATATTTGACAATCATTATTGTTCAAAGGAGAGATCAATATGGAAAAAATTATAACATTATAGTTAATATTGAACATGACAAGTTCCATTATAATGTTCAAATTGATAAAACTAATCTTAGTGAAATTTCACCAAACTTTGATGAAAATTTATTCAAGAAACTAAATTCATTGCATATGGAGCTTGACTTTGATGCAAATAAAGTTATATTTTTGGATCTTTTAATGGAGATGGATGAAGAAAATATCATTGATCACACAACATTAATATCTTCTAGGTCACATAATTCCCAAAGAGAGATAAGATTAATTCATGCATGGGTAAATAACCCTTATGTAGATCCAAGAACATTGATTTAATTGGCTAGGAGTTGGTGCATCTCGTATCAATGAATATGTGACATTAGGATTACTTAATATGGCATTTATAACATTATTTATTGTTGTTGGATGTGATTAGCTAGAACCATGCATGGGATGAGTACATCTACATGAATTTTTAAAACACTTATTTATTATAGGGATCACCATTTTGATTAATTGCCATGATTTTTGTATCACATGATGAACATCACCATGAGACTGAAAGGAGGCTAAAGTAGCGGAACAACTTCCTACACTAATATTGAGAGGAGAATAATGAAAAACTTTTACAAATCTTTAATAGTTATAGAAAATTAAACAGAAATAGACATAAATATCATGCATATCACAAACAGTGATTTACATGGGGAAAAACCTTGGTAGAGAAAAAACCCCACACTCCAAAAGTCACCCAATAAATTATTTAGAAATCACAAAGATTACAATATACTTGCAGAGAAAACTTCTCACAGGAGTATCACCAACCAAAGATCCAGAGGCAAAGCAACTGCTATCAGAATCTCAAAATACATCACAATACATGGCCACAATACAATACCCTCATAAAATAGGGTTTCTTTCTAGGGAAATTCAAGCTAATAAAATATCGACTATCAGATATGAGACATAGTTATGAACGGTCCAGAATTGCAATAATAAAATACAAATAAAATTTACCTTTCGAGGGTACTACCTCCAAGCCCATGTTGGGGCACATTGCTCCTGAACCCCCAGCCAGGGGGATGATCCATCTGCACCCCCTTCATTTTTGGATGAATATTACCTTACATACCAATAGTGACTTATGTAATTGCAAAGTTGAGACAATTTTTCCCAACAAATCTCCCACTTGTCGAACACCTTGCAAATACAATGGGAGGGTGTATAAACATCCTCTCTTAATTACTGGGGGCCGAAAGGCCCATTGAATCTAAACACCATCTAAACTTTGATGTGTTCACATGCTTTGCTAGAGAATCAAGAATATTCATCAAAGTATCTACCTTAATTAGCTCCACCCTGCCATCTTCGACCATATCTCTAACAAAATGATATTGTACATCAATGTGCTTGGTCCTAGCATGAAAAGTCAAGTTCTTGGCTAGATATATTGCACTCTAAATTTCGCATTAAATTATCAATACACCTTTTTTTATTCCAATATTTGAACACAATCTCTTAAGCCAAATGGCTTCTTTACAAGTATGAGTAGTTTCCATATACTCAGCTTCAATAGTGGACAAAGCAACCATAGTCTGTCACTTACTCATCCAAATAATTACACCACCAAATAAAGTAAACACATAAGCATTGGTGGAACATCAACTATCAACATCACTTTCCCATTTTGAATCCACATAACCATGAATATCAAGGGAAATCTCATCTTCAATCATATTATTATGATAACACAATGACTAATCTGACGTACCACACAAAATTTGAAGACTCTTTTAACTGCATCCCAGTGAACTCTACCAGGGTTAGACATATATCTAGAAAGAACTCCCACTACTTGAGCAATGTCTAGAGCCTTTTACAAACCATATCATACATCAAACTTCCAACTGCACTCTGGTAAGGCACTTTGCTCATGTCTTCCATCTCTAATGGATATGTTGGACAATCTAAAATAGATGTTCCAACTAAAATAGGAACATATAACGGTCTACAATCCTGCATATCAAACCTCTGTAAAATTGAATTGACATACTTACTTTGGCCAATCCATAGCTTTTTTATCACTCTGTCTCTTTTAATTTCCATCCCAAGAATGTGTCTAGTTGCACCAAGGTCTTTCATTTCAAATTTAGCAGCAAGTTGAGATTTCAATTTTGAAATCATACCTTTCCCTCTACCAATAAATAATATATCATCAACATATAATGCAATAAATAGGAAACGATCACCATTAGTTTTATAATAAATATAATGATTTGATTTAGAATGCTCAAATTTCAAACTCAACACATATGTATCAAATTTATGGTACCACATCCTAGGAATTTGTTTTAAACCATACAAAAATTTCTTTAATTTACAAACCAATTTACTTTTACCTTTCACTACGTAGTGCTCTGGTTGTGTCATATAAATATCCTCCTCCAAGTCACCATGAAGGAAAGCGGTTTTGACATCCATTTTCTCAACCTCTAAATCATAAGCAACAACAATAGAAAGAAAAAATCTAATAGATTTCATTCTTGCAACAGGAGAAAATATCTCACCATAATCAACACCCTCAACTTGAGAGTAGCCTTTTGAAACCAACCTTGCTTTGTACTTATCAATACCCCCATTTGAACCAATTTTTTTCTTAGACACCCATTTGCAACCAATGGGTTTTTGTCATTCAAGCAATGGTATAAAATCTCGTGTATCATTATTTTTCAAAGCTACCATTTCTTCATCCATAGAAATCTTCAAGGATTCTACATCATTCATACCTAGTGCCTCTTCTACTGATCTAGGTTCATCCATGGTAGTATTCCAAGAAAAATACATCTCCAATCATCGAGTGAATACCTTTTAGGTGGTTGTCTATTCCTTGTAGACCTACAAACAAGTTGAGTTGGAGGTTCTTCCTCCTCTTCTAAAGATTCAGAGCTCTAGATGAGCTCTCCTCAACTTCTTGTCTATCCATGGGCCTCGATTCAAATTTCTCAAGTGTATAAGGAAATTGAATTACATCTTCCTATTTACTTTGTTCTACTTGCAATGTAACAGAAGAAGGATTAGTTTTTTTGAAAATAACAATTCTACTATGTATTACCTTTTGTGCAATAAGATCTCAAAGCTTGTATCCTTTCACACCATAACTATATCCAATGAAGACACATTTCACAACCTTGTTCTCCAATTTTGGTTGCTTCTCCTTTGGTACATGTGCATATGCCTCACAACAAAAAGCTCTAAGATGTCTTAATGAAGGCTTGTGGCCCTACCATGCCTCTATAGGTGTCTTATCAACAAGAGCTAATGTAGGAGACCTATTAAATCAAGTAACAAGTAGTGGCAATAGCTTCATCCCAAAACCTTTGCTCTAGACAAGCACCACTCAACATACTTCTAGCCTTCTCCATCAATGTCCTATTCATTCTTTTTGCAACTCAATTCTATTGTGGATAATACAGAGTTGTCTTTTGTCTATGAATACCACAATCTTTACAAAATTTATCAAAATAATTAGAGAAAAAATCACCACCATTATCAATCCTCAAACATTTTATTTTTGTTCCAATCTGTAACTCAACCATTGCTTTAAATTCTTTAAATTGATTGAAAACTTCAAATTTACTGTTTAGAAAATATACCCATGTCCTACTATAATCATCAATAAATGGAACATAATATGTGGATTTTCCAATTGAAGGAACATCTATAGGACCAAACACATTAGAATGAATAAGATCCAATACACCACAAGATTTATGAGAACTCAAGTAAAACTGAATGCAGTTTTGTTTTCCATAAATGCAATGCTCATAGAAATCAAATTCAAGATTAAAATCAAATAGACCTTCAATGAGGTTTTTATTTTTCAATGTCCTTAGACCCTTTTCTCCAATGTGGCCAAGTCTTTGGTTCCATAACATAGATTTCTCTGTAGGTAACTCTGATTTAGAAGAAAGAGCACCCTTGGGTACCCAAAATCCATGACCATTTACTGAAGGTGAAACCCTCATTTCTTCCATAGACTTTATTTTCACAAAAGTACTATTGTACTCAATAGTGTATGTATCAAGCTTATAAAATGTGTCATATATGACATCTCTAACAATCACCATAGCACCCTAACCATCTTGCATCCTACATCAAAAAATACTACCTACATACCTCCATCTATTAGTTTTCTCACATATAACAAATTTTGCACTAAAGAAGGGATATGCAACAAACCATTAATCCTTTTTATTCTACCATCAAGAAACCTAATTTTAACTTTACCACAACCAACAATTTTTAAATGAGAATCATCACCCAATTACACCTTACCTCCATCAAATTTTTCATATTTAGAAAACCAATCTCTATTAAAGTTCATAAGAAAAGATGCACCTGATCAATTCGATTAACCATGCATAATTACCTACACGAGTTTCCAATGTTGCAATGAATGTGTCACCATCTTCCTTGTCAGACTCATAATCAAGATCAAAATTCTTCTTTTTCTTCTTCTTTTCTTCTTTACAGCCCTTACGAACATGTCCAAGCTTGTCGCAATTCCAACAAATAACTTTGGACTTTTTCAGAGACTTAGATCTCCCCTTGGACTTGGATTAAATGTCATGCTTCTCATTCTTCTTTCCTTTTTCCTTAGGTCTTCCACAAAAATTTAGGGCCTTCTTGGCACTGATGGATACCTTCCTTATCATCTCTTCAGAAAGCAAAGAACCCACCACATCTTCAATTTTCAATATAACAGAAGTACTACCAATAGCCATAACAAGAGAATCTCATGAATCAAGCAAAGAACAAAATAGGATATGACATTTCTCTTCCTCATCCATTTTGACACCAACTTATGCCAACTGAGCCACCAGCATATTGAATGCTTCCAGGTGGTTTGTAATTTGTCCACCCTCCTCCATTCTCAAGGAATACAATTTCTTCCTCAAGAAAATCTTGTTCACTAAATATTTGGCTTGATACATCTCACAAAGCTCCTTCCATAGTGTATGTGCAGAGGTCTCTTCATGGACATCGATTAAAATAGAGTCTACCAAGCACAATCTGATTAGACCCTTGGATTTACGGTCCATAACATCATATTGAGCAACTTGAGTAGGATCTGTAGTCCTTGAAACATTCTCATCATCAACATCCCACAAATCTCGATCTATCAATAGATCCTCCATCTTCCACTTCCACATTTCAAAATTATTTCCAAAGAATTTATCCACCACTATTCTCCCTGATGAACTTTCCATCTGAAAATTCTTGCAACAAGATCACAAAGTGTCTTTTTCACAAGCTCCCACTCGAATCTAGATTAGTTCAAAAAACCCAACAACCCACAACTGAAACCAAAGGTGATCAGGATTTGATACCAATTGTAAGAAAACTAAGGTAGAAAAACAACTTCCTACACTAATCTTGAGAGGAGAATAATGTAAAACTTCTATGGATCTTTAATACATAAACTTCAATAGAAATAGACATAAATATCATGCATACCACAACATAGTGATTTACGTGGGGAAAACCCTTTCAAGAGGAAAACCCCACACTCCAAAATATTCCCAATATATTATTAATAAATCAAAAAAATTGCAATATACTTGCAGAGCAAGCTTCTCACAGGACTATCACCAACTAGAGATCTAGAGGCAACATGACCGCTATCAAACTCCTAGAATACATAGCTGTAATACAATTCCCTCATAAAATAGGGTTTCATTCTAAGGAAAGTGAAGCTAATATAATATCATCTGTCAAATATGAGACATAGTGATGAACGGTCCAGATTTACAATAATAAAATACAAATAAAATTTACCTTTCAGGGGCACTATCCCAGAGTCCTCATCAAAGTGTGCTATATCATTCAAGGATACCTATCTAGTATAAACATCCTTAAGAAGCCTGATTCTTTTTGTTATTCCCTCAAAAAAAAAAAATTCCACAAACCATTTGGGACTTTGGCAAAAGTATGAGTAGAGCTCGTGGACTAGGTTTTCAACTTTTGGCACTAGAGGAAACTTGCTTACAATTTTGAATGCTAAATTCATTATGTAGGTGAGCAGTGAATGAAAATATTGTATGGTAAGCAAGTATTTTGTAACTTTACACAAAGAATGTTCCTATGACCTTGCATTACTGAAGCTCCATCAACCCCTACACACACCAATTTTTTGGCAATTGTCAAGTCATCCATACCTCCAATTTCATTCAAATATTCCTTAACTAGTTCAAATAGATTTTGTGATGTCAAACTCTCCTTTGTTTTATGAACACAAAGTAGATGAGTTTGGTGGACATGTTTTTGTATAGAATACACATGCATACATACCCAAGAAGTATTTTCTACCATAGTAACTTCATCTAAAGATAATGCAATGAAGATTGACTCTTTTTTTTTCCTATAAATCTTTTTTTAGCACCTTAGCAAGACAACTTTCCCATTCCCATCCAAAGTTTATTGACCAATGTGGGCTAGGAAATTTAGAAATTCCTGAAAAAGATAATAAATTATTATATTCTAGGTAGTCTTTCATAGGACGTCCTCTAGACAAAATATGAAAAACAACACTCAACTAAATAGGTTTTTCCAATTGTGCTACTACCATTATCATTCCAAATTAAGCTTCAATTGAACCTCAAAATTCAGCAAGCTTCATCATTCTTCAAATATTATCATCATATTCCAGGGAATACTTAACATGAAGACATTCTTCATTTTTTTTCCATCTTACAACTAATTTTTTATTTACATCTATGATTTGTTTTTCATAAAATTTACCATATTCTTTTCTATAGTGTCAAGCTTTAGTTGTAATTGCTTCTCTTTTATATTTCTAACTACAAATATTACACTTGAATTTTGTTGGAGGTTCATCTTTGTTTGCATTCTCTATTGGTTCAATGAATGGGTACTTTGACACCTAATCAATCTAAAAATTCTTTGTCATTTCCCACTCATGCCCTGTTTTTGAGTTGGCTTTTTTTTTTTGTCTTCCTTGTAACAACATCATCTACGGTGCTAGCATTTTCATCTAAGTCAATTAACTCATTCTAGCTACCTTGGGTATCCCTTGGAACATCTTCTACGACATTGTCATCCTCATCTGACTCAAACTCATTTTGATCTTCTTGTGAGGTATTACCAATGCCTTCTTCCTTAATATTTGGTGCAAGAGTTGATTATTTAGTTCCATCTTGATCTAATGGATCGAAAACATTTCCAAAGTACGACTTTGTGGTAACTTTGTGTTTTGGGTATTTTGATGGCCTCCCTTCACCCTAAGGATTCTTACTCTTGATGTTTCTCAACATTTTGATATCTCATGAAATAAAAGCTACCAAAAAATGTCTTCTTGTTTAAGAAGGAAATAGAATATAGATCGCATTCCCTACTCAATATCATCTTTAAGATTGAAGCACAAATGGCAAAGAGATAAATAATCTTATAACACTATGAAGAAATGATCACTTACCTTTAGGTTTTCACTGACGCGCTATTTGTTAATGCAAAAATTCTTGTAGTTCCCATGTGATTATACAACAATACATTTAAATGTTGGGTGAATCAAACCTTGACACAACACATACGTTGTAATTTTGAAGGCAATTATGACCTTACTATTAGCATGGAGTTATCATAGTATTGGAAAAATGGGTCCATGTATGCAATTATTTTTAATGTAATTGGTGAAATGTGTCCTTAAACATAATTATTTTTTAATTTTATTGGAAAAATGGGTCCTTGTACGCAATTATTTGTAAATTTTATTGACAAAATGGGTCCTCACACATAACTTGAATATTTAATGATGTTGGTAAAATGTGTCATAGTACACAATGTCATTTTAATAGTATTGGTGAATATGTGGGTGATTTAGTACATGCTTCTAAGATTCTAGGTGAAAATATTAATTAGACCATTAGAAACACAGTTTGTTATGGTGAAACTATTAATTACATATGTCTCATTATATAAATTGATGGTGAATTGAAATGCATTGGACTGATAATTCATAAAATTTGGGTGATTTGGCCACCTCATTGGTGCAATGAATTCGTTAATTTTTGAAATGGTCAATATGAACTATTCATCAATTGGAAAAGATTTGCCACTAAAAAATCCCTGCTAGATGTTTTGCTACTTCAAAAGTATTTCCTAATAGATGGATTCAATTTGCGAGACTAAAGCCTTGCTCGTCACTTGATCTACATTATGGGATGCCAAGATATTTTTTGTTGGGCCTAGATAGCCAAATATCGATATATTTTCTTCCTCTTCTTCATCTAAATTCTAGTTGTACTCATCCTTGAGCTCCTCATCAGAATCATCTACACAGCCTCTATCATCATCTTCATCCTCTCTATTTTCCTTTTCTCCTTCTAGGTATTTCCTACTCAATCCTTGTTCAATTTTTTTGTGCTCAATGTTATCACTCTCACTAAAAAGATTAGGTCCTCTCAAGAATTAATTTATGTAATTGTAATCCTCACTTGAGATTTCCAAGAAATTTGTAAAATCATTTATAATTATAATTGTGTCTTATATTCTAAAACCTAATTTTGTTTGAATCATAATCTTATACAATTCTCTAATATTTTTCTTCCTAAATTATATTTATAATAAATCTAATCATTTGATTTTCTTAAATATTTTTTTTATATTTTCTACACATTTCTAACATGTAGGATAATTTAATTTAAAATGATTAATTAATTTTTAATTATTTTCTTTAAAATAAATTTAATATTTAAATAGATTTGTTTTATTTATTTATTTATTTAAAGCTTCCTTTTTATTTTATTATTTTTTATTTATCCACACCTCATTTTTTACACTTATTTCATTTATTTGTTAAAAAAAATTCTTAACTCTATTTTAATTATGATTTAGTTTATTTACAATATTAAAAGATGTTATATTTAATTTAACTAATCTAAAAGTGAGGGTATTACTTTAGAACTAGGACTAAGCATTTTCCCACTTCATAGTTCCATGTTGTTATATGAAGCTTAATTAGGCTCAAAGGTTAAATTTCTCCTTTTATCGGCACGGTTTCCCCCCAAATTATTTAACGGGGGTTTGGGGGCAACACCCCCAAGATGGGGTCAAGCTGCAGTGCCCCTTGTGGGGTCCTAGTTAAAATTGACATAAGTCTTAATAAAATGACTAAGGGTTAGAGTTTTTGTTGATATTATATTGTAGCATTTACAACAGTATTGAGTTGCAAGGATTGTTGGTTGTAATCGGTTCGATTTGTTGGATAATAATATTGGACTCTATGTTGGTGGATGTAGCCCGAGTTTGGGTGAACCACATTAACATTGTCTCACTGTTATTATTTCTATGCATTTTTCATTTCTCTGTTTAATCTTTATCTTCATTTAATTGATATCTTCTGCATGCAATTCCTAACATTTCATTCATTTCTAGTCTTCATTATAACTTGTACTCAAATCATCATATATTCAAATGTACCTTTGTAATATTTTTGTTACACAATTAAAATTTACATAATAAATATAAAAAATATAAATAAATATCCCTCACACAATCAAACACATCCACATAATATTATTATAAATACAAAGAATAATAATTGAAAGAGGGCAATAATTTGGAATGTTGCATATCCAAAAGCTTCCACAGTGTTGCACAATATTACACAAAGTTTTATTGCTTTATGCAAATTTAAAATAATTTTAGGGAATGCATAGTAATATGATTTGAGAGTTGTCAAAATATTTTACATATAAATCTTCATAGGGATTCATCTAAAGATTTTTTTGATAACTCATTTTCAAAATATTTATTATCTTTAAATACAATAAGTGTCACAGGAAAATATTTTTTGTGTTATTTCTTTTAGAAATATTATATTTATTATTAAATATTAATGTTTTAACATGTAAATGAATGTCAAATTTAAGATAAAAGATATAAAAAAAATGTTAACACAAACATATTTGTATGCACTATACTCCTTATTGTCATTGTCAAATACTTCTTGACATTGATGAAAAAAAAATATAATATCAAACAAAAAAACTAATTATTATAAATACAATAGAAATTTATTGACTTTTTCTATAAATATCAACAAGAAACGCCTACTACCAAAAATATACATAAACTATTATACATTTATGTAAGAAGATGTATTTTCACTTTGCAAAAATATGAAATACAATTATCTATGTAATAAGATGGATTTTCACTTGCTCTATGAATGTCACTATAAACCAAGTAAATACCACTAGAAGAGACTAGCATAAGTGATATTTGCAAGTACAAAGGCGACTATTCGTTCAATCTTTAAATGGTAACCAAAGAACAAGTGTAGTGGCCAAGAAAATGCAAGTAGATTTGGAGCTAAAGCCAAACAATTATCACCTTAGCTTAAAAATATATATCTAGTTAAAGCGTTCACTAGAACCATGAACACTAGAAACAAGAGATTTTTACTCAGATGAAGTGAGTTAAGGACTCCAACACTATATGGGAGCAAGAGAAGATTCTAGAGGGGACGTAAATTAAAATTAGTGAAAAATATGTAAATTTAATAATTTAAGTATATATTATATGTGTTATTTTCACTCCTAATATTAATATTATGAATTTTTATATTATAAAATAGTAATTTGGATTTTATATTTATATTATTATAAAATGTATATTATTAAAATAATGATTTTTATGAATTCAATTTTACTTAATGTTATTTTTGTTTATCTATGATTCACAATACAAGAGTTAATTGAGATTTAATACAAAATTATTTTTATATTATTTTTATGAATTGATAATAGAAAGTTTAATTTTATGCAATGAATTTTGAGTCCTTCTACCATTGACCAAAGTTTAATGTACACAAGCTACTTAGAAGTTTAGAATTTGAAGCAATTGTAACTTTTCTTATCATGTTTACTACACTTGAAATGTAAGCATCAACTTCCAACAATCATCACCTTCATTGTGGAATGTGTTTGAATGTGACACATATATTATTGGATCTTGATTGTATTTTCAATTTGCATGTTTAAATTAATTATCACGCCACGTCATCATAAATTAATAGATTTCAAATTTTTATTATTTATTAAAATATTAATGAATAAAAATAATAATTCCAATATTGGAAAGAAGGGAATAGAGATGAAATGGCACAAGAAGGTACAGAAGAGTGAAAAATTGTAGGTGAACAAGGTAGGAGACACTGGGGCGACTATGAAGAAGATGATTGATCAACAAAGGATGCGCCAAGGGAAAGAAGGGAGAATGTGGATACTCATATCCCCCAATGGGTCTTTACTAGATTGGGTGGACAAATGCCACCCTAGCTACCTGAGACAGGAGGACGGTAATGTGCTTCCACAAAACCAGGTGGGATGGAGGGAGGTAAACCCAAGAGGGCATCCACGAGCAAGACAAGGAAGAAGGAATCAAAATGAAGCAAGGTGGATCACTCAAGCTAGCATTCCAAAGCACAGGTGTGGGTGGTTCAAGAAAAAGAGAAACCCTAGGGTAGAAAAATTGATGAATTGGAGACTCAAAGAGGGAAAAAGGCCAAAGAGAACCAGTAGCCCCTGGATTGGGAAAAGAAGGAACATCAAAGATGCATTCCATCCTTAGCACACGGTAGACCCGTTTGATCGGAGGTGGTCTCAAAATGAATAGTAGGAATGGGGCCAATGACAATAGTGATCCAAGAGAAAAGTTTCCATAAGGCCAATCAGTGAAAGGAAAATCATGGTCAATGTGGGGAGTGCAACAAGGCACTAATTGGAGCAAGGGAAAGTGAACAAAGAATTCCAATCAATCCTGGAATCAGAGCAATAGAAGAATGGGAAGCCAAATCTATCAAAGGGAAGGAAAAGGAAGGGAAACGGGTGCAAGTCTCAGACCATGGGGAAGCAAGATGTTCTCAATGCCAATGGAAACCATTAAATCAAGGGTTCAAAGACTGAAGGACCGAGCCCTATTTGCAAAATGGTGCAGCCCAGGGTGCCTGAAGGAAGAAATCATGGAGTGGTGGCAGCAAAATTTCAAAGATTGGGTAAGTGTACAACAACTACCAAACTCCTTTTTTCTCATAGAATCCATTGACATGAACTTAAAACAAGAGATAGTGTATGGAAAACCTCTATTTTTTAAAGGATATAGTTACCACTATAAAAATTGGGAATATAATTTTGACCCATGGAAGTACACAATCAAACAAATCCCCACACAGATAAAATTGGTTGATCTCCCCTCTGAGTACTGGAGTGTGGAAGCTATGACAAAAATGGGAGATACCCTAGGAGTATGTTTGGGGGTAGACGAAGATTTTGTTAATGGGAAGAAGGATGTTGAAGCCAATCTACTAGTGGAAATTGAGGAAGGAGTAGGGATATACAAAAATTTGGAAATTCTATCCGAGTTCGGAAGTTGGATGCAGAAAGTAGTCAAATGTGAGGGATCTCAAATTGGGAGATGTTCATTCAAAGATGCCATAAGGGAAGGATGCTCTAGGGGCATGGCTAGTGAAAAGAATGATAGCCTTCATGGAGATGTTCAGATGGGAATAAAAGGGATGGTGGAAAAGGAGAAGCTCCTGGAGAACACCCCTATCCTAGACAAAGGAGACTTAGGGCGGACATCTGGCACAGTCTCTAGAAAGAGAAAGTTGAGTGAACATTTTTGGGAAACAAGGATGGACCTTTGTCAAAGAATAACATATGATGTGAGTGTGGCATCCCAAGCAGAAAAGGATTTGAACACTTTGCTAGAGAAAACCAAAGAACTGCAAAATGACATAACCATACAACTAGAAGAGATATAGAAGGAAATGAATAGCCCAGGGTCAATATATCAAAAGGGTAAGGAATGTCATATCCAACAGGAAAGACCAATAGAGGAAGGAGAATTTGGTGAAACAAAGAGAGAGGAGGAAGAAGACTTCATGGTACATCCCCAAGAGGAGGGTGCAAATGTGGAAAAAGACCTACAAATAGCTGACACTGAAAATGGCATAGAGTTGGAATCAGATGAGGAGGATCAAGATGAGGTAGAAGAATGGGAGATCATGGAAGAGATAACTCTCAAAAAAACCAGTCAAAAATAAAGAAGCCCAACATCATGAGTACAAAAAGAGGGGGCCTAAGTCAAACAAGGCCAAATTGGAGATAGCAGCAAATGCAACCAGCCAAATGAAACTAAGAACAAGGAACCTTGGATGTTATTTCCCCAACCACAATGAGGGTCATAACATGGAATGTTAGAGGCTTAAACACCCCTAACAAGTGGCATCTAGTCAAGCGCCAAATTGACCAATCAAAAGCAGACATCTTCTTGCTACAAGAAACAAAGTGGGATATAGAAGAAAGAAAAAATAGACTCAACTAGTGGAAGCAGTGGAAGGGGCATTTTGTGGGAATCAAGGGAGCTTCAAGGGGACTAGGTGTCCTGTGGAACCCTCTAACAGTGTCGGATGTGGTGGTGAAAGAAAACAAGAATTGGATAGAAATAAAATGCAAGATGCTCCAAAAGAATGAGCAATTCACATTAGTAAATACTTATGGGTCAATAGCCACAACAAAAAAGAGAAATATATGGCAGCAATTATCCTCATGCATAGAAAATCTTAGGGGAGAGAAAGGAATACTAGCTAGGGATTTCAATTTCACTCTAAATTGTGGAAAAAAAAGGGGTGGAGTGGAAAAATTCACTAGAATTCAATAGGATTTCTAGGAATTTGTGGACAATAACCAATTTATGGACATTCAAATAAAGAATGGGACCTTCACATGGACCAATAGGAGAAAAGGATTCACCAGTATAGCAGAAAGGTTAGATAGGTTTTTCCTTTTTGAAGATTAGGGGGAGAAAACCAAATACAAGAAGCATAATACTGCCATATGTTGGATCAAACCACTTCCCAGTCCAACTCTTCGTCCAACTAGATACATCCCCAAAAGGCAATCCATTCAAATTTGAAAACAAGTGGCCCAGGGATGAAAAACTTCCAGACTTAATCTTTGAATGGTGGCAAGAGCTAAGAATTGAAAACCATTCACATTTATAAAATTTAAGCAAAAAACTGAACCATGTGAAAAGAAAGCTAAAGGAATGGAATAAGGAGCATTTTAAAAAAATCTTCTAGGAGAAAAAGAGAGTGGAAAAAGAGTTGGCTATGCTCAATGAGCACATCATAGCAAGTGGCATGGATGATGAAGATTTTGAAGTAGAAAAAATTGTGAAAGAAGAGTTGGCAGAAATACTAAAAAAAGAGGACTACTTTTGAAAACAAAAATCGAGGGAAACATGGCTAAAGGAAGGAGACAGAAATACGAAGTACTTCCATAAAACGACAGTAACAAATAGAAGTAGAAATAGAATCACATCTAATAGAAGGGAGGATGGAATAGAAACTCAATCAATGGATGAGGTCAATGAGGGAGTGGTGAATCTTTCAATCAATTTTGAATAGACAAGCTCTCGACAATAGAATTGCTTGAGATAAACTTCTAAGATCTATCCCAACAATAATAGGAGAAGATCAAAACAAAGTACTATATCAAAAAATAAGTATGGAAGAGGTGAAGAAAGCAACATTTCAGCTAAACCTTGATAAGTCCCCAAGCCTAGATGGATTTCTGGCTAGCTTTTTTCAAAAATTCTAGGAAATTGAGGGAGAGGATTTGACTCTGGCAGCAGAAGAATCAAGGAAAAAGATGACTATGTTGGGAGCAACAAATCATACTTTTTTGGCCTTAATCCCCAAGAAGAAGGATCCTCAGACAATGGGGGATTTTAGGCCTATTACACTATGCAATATTGTCTAAAAAGTAATCACCAAGATCATAACCAATAGATTGAAGGGAGTTCTAAGCCAAATCATCTCGGAGGAGCTGAGTGGATTTTCCCCAAGCAAATCAATTGTTGAAGGTATCATCATAGCTCATGAAACCCTTCACTCAGCCAAAAAAGCAAGGGAGCCTTGCATGATCCTCAAGTTAGATATCCTCAAAGCATATGATCTAGTGGATAGACAATTCCTAATAGAGGTACTGAGGAAGTTTGGTTTTTTGGAAGAATGGATAAGCTAGATAAGTAGTTGCATATCAACTTCCAAGTTTTTTGTCCTAGTTAGCAGGATGTCACAAGGTTTTTTTGCATCCATAAGAGGCATCAAACAACAGGACCCCCTATCTCCCTTTTTGTTCATCATCATGGTGGAGGCAATGGGTAAGGGAATTAGTGTGGTAAGATAGGCAGGAAAGTGGAAGGGAGTACTAGTAGCAAATGGATTGGAAACAACCCACCAATAATTTATAGATGACACAATGTTATTCAGCACAGCAAGCAAAAAGGAAGCACAGACTATCTGAACCTTCTTGAATGAATATTTTTTAGCATCAGGATAGAGTATCAACTAGCGCAAATCAAAGGTTTTCTTTCGTAATACTCAACCTAGCTTGTAGAGGGAGCTGGCAAGGATCCTAGGTCTAATAGTGGCAAATTTTCTAGGTAAGTTTTTGGGAACCCCTCTCTTCGTTGGCATCAACAAAAAATGTTACTAGGAGAATTTAGTAAACAACTACAAAAAATTGGGGACCTAGAAAGGGAAATGGTTGTCCTCATCAAGAAGGTTGATGATGGTGAAAGCAGTACTATCAGCCATCCCACTGTATTCAATGGCCTATTTGGAGATTCCAGTAGTGGTTGAAGAGAAACTCAATCAAATTTTCATAAACTTCTTTTGGAGTGGCACAAGAGAACATTAGAAGTTTCCACTAGTGACTTGGGAGAAGGTATATACACCCAAGATAGCAAGGGGAGCAGACATAAAAAAAACTAAGGTTGATGAACATGGCTAGGGGGGAAAGTTGGTATGGGACATGTATGTGAAGGGAGAGCAGAAATGGGTGAAAATTCTAAGAAAATATCTAGATTTGGACTCCCCAACTCGAATCCTAACAACGACAGACCCCCTGAGAGGTTCAACAATTTTGAATTACTTGTTGGAATGCAGGGACTCATCACTAAGCATGTAACATGGGAAGTAAGAAATGGGTAATCAGCGTCCTTTTGGATGGACTCCTAGAATGGAAAAAAATCCCTAGCTACACATCCTAATATGGAGCAAATCAAAGTAGAGTCGACTCGGGCCTAGGGGGAATAAAATATGCAACTATGGCAAGTCAGTATAGAAAGATGGAATCCAAAAATGGGAATGGCACTCCCTACAGAATCTAGATGCCCCACATGTTTAGAAGGATGCCTTAACTGCAATACTCAAAGAAAGAACCTTCTTTCCTTCCAATCAAGAAGATACTATAAGGTGGTATGGTTCGACAACAGGGTCCTATGTAGTTAAATTTGGATACAGAATCAAAGAAATGGTGGAAGCCAGAGAGAACTGGTCGAGAAAACTCATGTGGGGGAAACATTGCCTCCCAAAGGATGGTGTTTTTGCATGGCTAGCAGTTCAAAAAATAATTCTCACTGAGGATAGGTTGGCTACACTTGGAATTCAAAGGCCAGGGCAATGTGTGCTTTGTAAGAAGAGTAATGAAATGTGGATCACCTATTACTAAGTTTCCCTTACTCAGAAGAATGTTGGAATTTTTTCATGAACAAACTAAATTTCCAATGCCCACAACTAGCTTGTTTACTAGCATGGTTCAATATGTGGCCACATCCACGAAGGAAAGCAATATTTGATAGCATTTGGCCAATACCCCCCTCAATCATAATTTTGGATTTGGAAAGAATGCAACAGAAGGATATTTCAAGACAAGGAAATGCCTCATGAAAGACTCTGCACCAAAATAGAAAGCATGATCATTGAAATAGTTAATGAGGTAGCTCAATCCAAAGCGAGAAAGCAAACAAATTATACTAAGTGGGATGACAAAATGAAAAAAACATTTAGTGGACTAATCATTCCTCGACTATGTGGAATAGGCCAAAGTGACTCGGCTAGGAAAAAAAGGAGTGAAGTAATGTGGGAATCCCGTAAAGGAGGGTGGATCAAAATAAATTTTGACGATCTTGCATGGGGCAATCCAAGGCTAGGTGGAGCTAGATGTGTGGCCTGAGATGAACTTGGAAAGATAATTGCAGAAATTTCAAGTCCACTGGGAGTATGCACCAATAATGAAGCATAGTTTTGAGCAGCATTGATAGGTCTTCAACTGGGAGAAGCAAATGGAGCGATGAAAATTCATTTGGAAGGAGACTTGCTAATCACTATCAATGCAATTCGGCTAAAAAATGCCCCCAGTTGGAAATTGAACCATTGGCTTCAACCAATAACATAGCTCCTGGGAAAATTTGAAGAGTTCAAGGTGAGTCATGTGTACAAGGAGGGAAATCAAAGGGAAAACAGCTTGGAAAAGGAAGCAACAGAAAAGAATGAATGGCAAGGTAGGAAAATGGGTCAACAAGGTATCCTAATCTTCAAGGAATCATAGATTAGAAGGCGGGTCAGGCCATGTGCTCAATATCAAAGGCTGATAGCTTCACCAAAAAGATAGTGAAGACAACTAGGGGGCACTGATAAATGAGTTAGTGCTCTGAAATCAAGTTAGCATGAGGAGTTGTGACGTCAGGTGCACAGCCTGTACATAGCCAAATTTGGAGGAATATTTGTCAAGAAAAAGGTGATGATGTCAAGAAAAGGAGGTTTATAAGATGTTGGCAGTCAGTGTTTCCATAACATAGCAAGGTACAAATATCTTGAGCTAAAGATACAAGATCTCAAGTACAATCAAAATAAAATAAGGGAAGTGAGGTTGGAAAGCATGCAAACACAATTAGTAGTGGTGGAAGAACCAAGAATAGTAAATGGTGATGAACTAGTAGTACAAATCACTTGATGGAAATGAAGCACAAGAGTACAGCGAGACAGAGGCTAGCATTGGGAATGGAAAGTGTGTGAAAATAGCAACGATCTTTGATAATGGGGATCATAAGTAACAGGCAATGTATGCATCCACATTGAATGGAAAAGATGGCGGATGGGATGGAATGGTTCATTTTTCAAAGTGGCCATCATTACGAAGGCAGAGGAAATGAGGCTATAAAGAACTCAAGGCACTTCAAAGCGGACAAAGTGGGAAAGAGGTTTGGAAAGTGTGAATTTGTTTTCTTTTTATGTGTGCAGGTTCTTCAGCAGAGATGGAGACTCTAATTTTCCTAAACACAATGAAGCAGTACCAATCCTTCTATGGAGAAATAACAAATAAAATACTGAAAGGGCTACTAAACTCCTTGCACCTGCTGATCCTTTGGGAAATAAAGAAAGTTTTGGGGAAAGAATTTCTCATGTCCCGGAAAAGGTGGAGGGAAAATTTAGATATATTGGCCATGTTCTTAGCCATTTTCTTGTATATGGGGCTCCCGAAAGCAAGAAGCAAGAAGCTCTACCAGATGGTTTTTGAACATGCTTGGCTTGGGGAGATAGATGAAGCGGTGGACAACATGGATGGCAACCTGCTTGTTCCATTTTCACAGCATTACTATGTCTTTTGGTAACAATCTAGAGGTCTCAAATTTTGTGGTGGTTCGCACTCTGCAACCACAAGAGCTAGAGAAAAAGTGGGAAGAGTTTGATAGGTCAATCTCCTTTCTCCTTCGTGTGGTAGGCATGAACAAGCCGACAAAGGGTTGGGTGGGAGCATACATCCAAGTGGAAGGACTCGGTGGCAAGGTGGTGGCAGGAGATGATGAGGATTGGGAGCTTGGTGGAGGTGATGACTACTGTGAGAAAGACCCTCAGGATATTGAAGAAAAAGCCAGTCACCCGACACATAGTGCTTGTGGACCAGAATGCCCAGTGATAGTCGATGCAATAGAGGTTAGGAAGATGTGCACAAAGCTATCAAACGAAGACTAGGGAAGGTGCAGAAAATCCCTACTGTGGTTTTTTGGTGGTTTTGTGGTTATTTGTTTACTGAAAGACTTGTTATCAGGGTGATGTCTAGTATAACTCTATATAGTTTCTAGCTAGAGAGGGTCATTTTGTTCAGTATGATACCCTCCTTTTGGATTGTAAAGGGTAAAGTAGAAGTAGTCAGGATAGTATTAAACAAAATGTACTGGGTGGGCATACGAACTCTGGTAATCTGGAAGCCATGATGGCAGAAAATGTAAAAAGAAAATTGATATCAATATATTGGGTGCTACCCCTAGCAGCTATTTATAGATCAAAATAATAATAATAATAATAATTTCAATATTAACCACCTTACTACTTTAGTATAATTTTCGATTAGAAAAATTATGTCCTAACTTCTAATCTATCACCCTAGTTATGTTTATTGGAAGATTTTGATACTAATTTTCCCCTTCAATTGTAAATTAATACAAATTTTTGTTTTAATTTTTCATTTGATGTCATCTTAATTATAATTTTGAAGGCATTTAAGTTTTATATCATTATCATAAGTATAGATAATAAGAAATTTAGTTTTTAATTCATCAAGCTAATTATAACATAGTAAAAATTTTGTTTTCAAAATTGTCTATACAAAATATAGCCATCCGCTCCACACCTTCAAGGCTATTTTGAGAATAAAAAATGCCAAAAATATTATGCCTCTATATTACGGGATTCATTTATATAAAAGTTTGTAGTAGCTAGTTCTTAAAGTATAGCTTAGTTGAAAGTGCATCATATGAATAAGCTATAGTTTCAACATATTTTTAAGCTACATGATATCCCAAATGCATCATTTATGATGAGAACCATATATTTTTAAGTAATTTATTGTTAGAATGTTTTAAGCCAACAAGGGTGATAGTCAATATGAGTTCTTCCTCCCTCATTTTGTTACATAGGCAAACGAAGATAGTAAATAAACATTTAGAAGCATAATTGTAGATGTACACTTAAACCCAAAAATAAAATGGGATACACCATCACATATTACTCAACCATAAACATGAATCTTATATGTTAGGTGGTGAAAAGGGAGATCTAGGAAAAATATCCTAACCTAAATCAATATTTTCACCTTAAACATTAAGGACACAAAATCAATCAAGATATTTTATTTATAGGTTGTCCTAAAGGGAGAGCCAAACAAGTTGGTTATGGTTTTGATCCCTTTTTGTTTCATGTTTGTATAGATTGATATGATGATGCAATGAACTAGGTGAATTATGATTAAATTGACTGTGTGACAGAATTTAAAAGTTACAAAACAAAATATCAAAAATAGAAAGCAAATATGGGTAGAAGATGCATAGAAGAACCTGATGCCAAAATTGGGAGTTGAACAGGAAAGACACTAGTGCATCGTGTAGGTGTCCAAGAGTACCAAAAATTAGGGTTTCAATGTTTGTACAAACTCAACACTATTTGAAAACTTGTGACCACGAAAATTAGGATTTGGCATGCAATATTTTTTGGATAATCCACATGCCCTAGTTTATGAATGATGAGTCCACAAAGACAAAAGCTAGGGTTTAGGAGTCTTGAGATATCAAATCCACTTTACAAAATAGCAACCCATAAACCTACCAAATAAACAAAGGGGAAAGGGTTGTCTTGTATAGGGGTTTGTCTTGGTCAAACCTCATGTTGGTGTCCCCACCTCCACAATGGCAATGATGATGAATGATAAAAAGTGTGTGATCTTGGGAGAGTAGAGGCAAGACAATAAAGATAATAATGATAAACAAGCAATGATATCTTACCACTTTGATATGAAACCCTTGTTGGACTAATGCATTTATGCCAATCTCACACAAGGAGGATGAAGAGATTTCCCTAGGATCATACAAGTGTTATCACATATAATAATAATAGTAAATAAGAAACATCATACAATACTTGAACATGGATTTCTTGATAGATTGCAAACTGTAATTGACTTGAATTATATCTTTGATCTTCTTCTTGTCTTGCTTTTGGTTTTTCCTTTTGATTGTATTAATTTTCTTAGTTGTCTAGTTTCTAGAGTTAGAGAGTTACTACGAAGAGGAGATGTAGATATATATGAATTCAAACACATCGAAATAACCATTTAGAGAAGTTGACAAACAAAGTTGTTTTATAAATCACATTGAGGCCGACATTCAAATTCAAAAATTTGGTCACGAATAGTCAAGAAATAGGTGTGCCACACTAGTGTTCCAACATAATTTTCTTTATGAATGCCTAATAAATAAGAATTTAATTAAGTTTTTCAAAATAATGACAAAACAGATACATCACAGGCTTAATTAAGTGCATACACCAAAGTGGGTACCAAACCTAACATGAAATTGTGAGCGACAAGAATTTATGATGCTACATTTAACCCCCACTCTAGCAAGGGTATGTACTTACATCCATATCCACAATAAAGTGTAGAGAAGCCAAATTATTTTCATCAAAACACTAGAGAGGTGGGACAACACTAAACTAAGAGATGTGATAGTCCCTAGACTTAATATCCTATCGAACTACAATGTTAAGATAAAAGATCATACATGCATATAAGACACATTGCAAGGAGTACACACATATATATCAACTATGGATAGAAAAATAATAACCCAAACATACATTGAGAATATGTGGAGCAAACATAGAGCATAAATGGAAAACAGAAGCATGTAAGGTATGGCATCATGAACTTGTAAGATCTGTAGATACTTACTAGGATCCATACAAGAGGCAACATGCATGAATCATGGGCTAGTAAAGTCCATTGTTTGTTAGGTGGCTCATGAGTAAGTGAAAGCATCACATGCTAGTAAAATTTATTGTTTACTAGGTGAGTTTCACAAGTAGCAAATGAAGACAACACAGGTTAGTAAAATTCATTATTTATTAGGTGAGTTTCATGTCAAAAATATCAGAAATTATAGGGCAAAAAAAATGTGTTGTTTGTTGGGTAACTCTAAATTAAAGTGATACAAAGATGATCAATGTGTGTTGTGATAGCACAACCAACTTTGTGGTGTGTGAAAAAAGTGAAGCGTATAGTAGAATATGTGCCTCCACATTTAAGTAATTGCTAACGCCGATCGAGAGCAATTTCCTTTAAGGTAGAAAGAGTGATAAATGTAAAACTGTAAGCACGAGAGCTTTTCAGAAGCCATATGCCAAATGATATGTTCCCAAAAGCTACATTGTGACAAAGGGTTACCCCCTAGGAGAAAAAAATCAAAGCGATGTTATATAACCAACAATATATCATACAACACATAAGGGATTCAAAGACTTGGAGTAATTATGAAAGTATGATAAATAATGTGTATAAAAATGATAATTTTGAATTGACATCACTCCCCAAATATAGTGAAACTACGAGTACAAGGGAAGAAGAGCACATGAAAACAACATAAAAAATTAGGGTCAACATGGAAGAGACCTAAAAGTCTTGACGCTTTACATCATCTCCAAAAGGCGTAAAAAGTGCATTTAAGAAAAATGGAAGAATGGAGATACATAAAGAGGAATGTCACAATAGATTTGATCCCTTTTGTATCCTTGTGTCAACAAGAGCATCAAGGGTCATCCAAAGAGAATTGACAAATAAAATACACACTAAGAAGCACATTATGGGGGTAATGGTACATGGAAGTGTGACACAAAGACAAAGGGTGCCATACTTGAGAGCCAATCTATAGAAAATCGTTCTCATCCCAATCTTTCTCATCATAAAGAGATGGTGAGCAAGATGTTAGAGGGAATACAAAAAGTATAGTACAAGGAGAAGTGTTTGTTCAACACATGATGGATCGCTCACTAAAGATAGATCATCACACATACCCCCAGAAGCTAAGTTCATGGATTCCATGAAAATCAAGGATAATTTTGGATGGTTTTCCAATGGTTCCTCAATATCATCTAGATCACTATCAGAATATACAACAATATAGGTAGTGCTAATAACGCTGTTGCAAGTACTATCACAGGAGCTAAAGAGGAGTGAATATAGGAATCTCATAGAGACTCGGGATACATGAAGGTGAGAATATTTATCAAGCATTTTTATTGGTTGGGAAAGGTAGGGTTCAAATTCATGCTTAGGTGATAAGGGTGCAGTGAAGTGAGGGGATGGTGAAGATGGGTTAGCTCCAAATACATAGAAGGATCATTAGGTGAAGGTTCGACCCCTACTGCAAGTTGGTGAGCCATAGAAAGATGTCATCTCTTGGGTTCTTTCATATTTTTTTTTGTGTACAATTCAGAGCTTGTGTAGGGGGGACTTGGGTGTTTCCCTATGTCAGCTATGATTAGAGGTTATAGAAACAGGTAATGTATCAACAAATGGCTCAACAAGATTGGCTTAATGGCTAGGTAATGGGTTGGTATAAATTTGCAAGTTTTTGATTCCAAAGGTGCAAATAAATTTTACTTCCATATGTCATTCACACCAACTACCTTTGGATCAAGCATTAGATTAGATGAGTAGTCTTGTACTTGGTGCTTAAGATGAATACGTTGATTAGTGTCATGTCTAGGTGTTTGATGGTATTAAAAAAATCCCTTTGGATCAAAAGAAAGATGTAAGGGTTTTATAATGTTCATAGAATGAATAGGAGGAAGTTGAATCAAATTATTGTTAGGAAATTGTAGCATAATGGAATGAAGAGATTTAGAAAGTTGTGAGAATTGTTGATTCCTTGGTTTAAATTGATAGATTGTAACACGAGGTGTTGTAGCCACAACCTATGCATTGATGTTATTAGAAGGAGAATTTATTCTGATGTAGTTTTTTGTTTTGTTTCTAAATGATTAATAATTAGGATTCGCAATCTTGTATTACTAATAGGAGTGGATGAGGACAAACTATCATACTAGATAACTAGTACCTGGTAATCCCAATAGTCATGCAAAGATGTGTGAATGAAGAATATTGCATCAATAACGAATCTTATCTCTAATGTATAGTTGTAGGTTTCCAATGAAACCCATTGCACATCAACATCATAGAAGGGAATATGGGGAGAGAAGAGGGCTTGATAGAGCCCTATAAATTTAGTCACCTTCTCTTTGTCTCCTTGATTATAATGAATCAAATTAGTCAATTTGACTTGAGGCCCAATAATAGTTGAAAATGTTGGAGGAATTGATTGGCAGGTTGTTGAAACGAATGAATTGAGTTGGTAGGTAATGAACAAAACCAATCCAAGGTCATGTTTTTTAATGACTGGGGAAAGAGCTTAGCGAATAGAGCATCCTTGAAGAGGAAATCACTACATAATGTGGTAAAATCTAACACATGTTTATTAGGATCTCCCTTTCCATTGTACTTCTCAAAAAAAGTTGCTTCAATGTTTTGTGGTATTGGAGTTTTTTGGATTGTGAATGACAACGGGCTACAAGTGAAGTATTATGAAGGATTGGATTGGGATTGGTTTTGATTCATATTGGATATTTGTTGTTATAAAGAGCTCACATTTTGTAAGAGTTGCTTAATGATAAGATTGATAGGCGGGATGGTTTGACCATTGGTAGAATATGAAGGACTAGAACTAGCAATAAGTGGATTGGTATTTTGGTAAGAATTGTGGATTAGATTGACTAACATGTTGGAAAATAGGTGGGTTGACATTTTGAGAAGTAAATGGGAAGCTAGAGGAAGGTGGGACAAAGTTCTATTGGTTTAAAGGATTCCCACATGTAAGTCTCAAACAAATGTTAATATTATTACTAAATTATCCAACATTGGTTGTAACAAAATAAGTGAATGTTGGCTAAAAAAAGTCATCATGGGTATTGACACTTGTATCCCTATTTGGTTTTGAAGGCATATTTTTTATAATTTGTGCACAACTAGTTGTCATCATAATGTTTGAATCCATTATGTGAGCTAGGCTACATATAACTTTCACACCTTATGAATCATTAAGTAATAATTTCCTAAGAATGTAGATAAGAGGGATAGCCTCTCCAACCAAATGTTTTGTACTCAAGAATCTTTGGAGACTAGTCAAGTCTGTCTACTTTTTGGAGTCGGTCCTCAAGAACATAGGCCACAAAGTTATCAAACCCAATAAATCATGAAGAGATTTTGACTTAGAAATGATCGGAAAAGTAGAAGTGGGATCTAAAGATGATTGTGTACTGGAAGTTCCTTGAGTGAAAGAGCTAACAAAATTAGGCTCAAAATGGAAGCTATTTAAAGCAGAATAAGCCATAATTCTATAACTTCTTCTCATAGGAGTTTTGGATGTAGAACACCACATCACAAGCTCATAAATCAAGTACAAGTTTTAAGACACATAAATGTTCCTAGGAAGAGGAAGACAAAAGAAAGTGATGACAAGATGGATATGTTGATATGTTACAAAATATGTGTTTTAGGTTTGTTTTTTGCAATAACATAAGGGAACAAGAATTTAAATGCTTTATTTTCTAAATGTACATACAATATTTGCAATTGTAAAGAAGATATTCAAATAATCTAATCTTAATCAAGTAGAACATATTAAAGAATATATGTTATTAAATCAAAATACCTGCAAATGTAAGCTAAGTCGGGTTCACCAAAATGTTAGGTGGTGAAAAGGGAGATCTAGGAAAAATGTCTTAACCTAAATCAATCTTTTCACCTTATATGGTGTAGGGGCACCTTGTCAATTTTGGTCAATATGGTCACATGTTTGGTTTTTAGGTGTTTAGAGTCTTGTTGGATGTAATAAGGTCATAATATACCATATTCTAATGTATGGAGTCATATTGGGTCAATTTGGAGTCATATTGTTAAAATTTTGCAAAAAGTTGAAAAGTTGCTTGTGCAACTTTGCATTTTTGGTCATAGGTGGAAGTTGAAGATTCATACATTTGAAAAGTAGTTTTGAACCAGTTGTTTTTGGTTGGACAAGTTTAAATTGGCCTGAAAACATTTGAGGCAATCTTCTGGATGCAATTTTGGTGAACAAGCAACATTGAAACTCTGTTTTCATGTGAGATTTTTGTGGTTTTTGCTGCTCCAGAGATCGGTATGGCTTTGTATGCTCTCCATTTGACATGAGATGAATTGGAATTGGTAGATTAATGAATCTTCTTTGATTAGGTTGTGGTTGTGTTGATTTTCAATGAAAATTGAGGTACTTTGAAGTGTTTTTTTCTAAAAACAGTCTGGAAACCCTAAATTTGAAGGTTTGATAGAGAAATGGAATTGTAAGTCATTCCACCTAGTGAAACATGTTCTAACTTGGTGGAATGGCATATTTAGGTGTAAGTTTGTGTTGATGTGTTTTGCAGGAGAAAGGAAGGCATATAGATGAAGTTTGAGTGATGTCCTAGTTGTTTTCATTCATATTTCAAGCAAAGAATGGTGGTTAAGAGTTGAAGTTTGATGAAAAGACATTGGTAAAGAGTGGGAATTGTTTTGGGGAGCATGTGAAAACCCTATGAGATGTGTTTAGGGTGTTGGTAAGGTGGAATAAGGCTTAGAGTTTGTAGTTTCAATAAACCCTCTTGTAAACAAGCCTAAATAGGCTTAGAAAAGGTTTTGTGAAAGGGTAATAGATTGAGTGTTGCAATTGATAAAACCCATTGTTTTAGACCTTTTGTGACCTGGTTGTAATCTTGGAATAGAAGTTTGTGGTTGGGAGAGTGTTTGGTTTGTAGTTGCTTTGTAAAACAAGGCTAAATAAGCCTATTTCCAGTGTAGCAATCAATTTTAGGAGGTGAAGGTCTAAAACAAGTGCATGCACAAATTAGATATGTCAAAGAATGCCATAAAGGGTGTCTAGAATGTCAATCATTTTGTGGGTTGGAAGTTTATTTTGAAAGATATGCTCAATTTTCACTATTTGGAGTGCTACAAAGCTACATGAAGGAATTGTGAAACAATGCCAAGTGAGACTTTTCAAGATTGAAGGATTGTTCAAAATAGTTTGAATTGTGATTGTTTGAAGATCTCCCTACTCTGCATCAAATTGGTACCAGAGAATAGGTTTTGATCATTTCAAGGAAGAAAGGTTGAAGTTTGAATAAAGAAAAGTTGTAGATTAAAGGACAAGATGCCTCCTAAAGGTAGTGCAGTCATGACTAGAGAGATAAGGATGATGAAAGAGTTTCAAGAAGCAGTTTTGGCTAGACTTGCAGCATTGAAAATAAATCAAAAGAGAGGAAAGGCCACTGAAAAGGAAAGAAAACGAGAGGAAGAGGAAGAGGGTGAGAATGAAAACCCTCCAAGAGGAGTCCAACGAGATGATGATTTGGACCCTGATGAAAGAAGGAATGTTAAGATGTTGAAGGTTGTCAGAAGAGATGCTTTTGAGGTGAAAATAGATTTTCCAATGTATAGTGGAAAGTTGGATGCAAAA
>VDFB02253597.1:0-42963 GCA_007258455.2 Sequoia sempervirens
TGTCTATAAAGTTCAAAATGAAAGATCTTGGTGTAGCAAGGTATATTCTGGGAATGGAAATAACCAAGGATAGGAAAAATAGAAAACTTTGGCTCAGCTAGAGTAAATATATCAAGACTATTCTAGAGAGATTTTGTATGACTGATTGCAAGCAACTAGTTGTTCCAATTTTGCAGGGAACGAAGCTATATGTTGAGGACTATCCAAAATCTCCTACTGAGATGGAGGACATGACCAGTGCACTCTATGCTAATGCGGTTGGCAGTCTAATGTATGCAATGGTCTGTACAAATCTAGATATTTCCCAAGTAGTGGGAGTACTTAGTCAGTTTGTGGAAAATCTTGGAAGATCACATTGGGATGTTGTGAAGAGAGTATTCAGATATTTGAAGGGCACTTCAGAATATGCTTTGTGTTACCATGGTAACTTGGTTGAATCACAAAGGACTCTCAGCATTCGAGGCTCTATGGATTCTGATTGGGTAGGGGACATTGACAGCAGAAGATCCACCAGTGGATACATTTTCATGATGAATGGTGGTGCAGTGAGTTGGATGAGTAAGCAGCAGGCTGTAGTCACTTTGTCCACTACAGAGGCAGAATACATGGCAGCTACACTTTCATGTGAAGAAGCAATTTGGTTAAAACGTTTGTGTTCTAACATTGGTTTTAATGCAGGGAAAATAACAATTTACTGTGATAGTCAGAGTGCTATTTTTTTGGCAAAGAACCCTACTTTCCATGCCAGGACAAAACATATAGATGTATAGTATCATTTTGAACGGGATATGGTGGAGGATGGAAAGGTCTATTTAGAAAAAGTGGATACTTTGGAGAATGTTACAGATGCATTGACGAAGCCAGTGAGCACAGACAAGTTCAGGTGGTGTGCCAATTCGATGGACCTTAGTGCCCATGAATTTTAGTAATTTTGTTGTGCTCTAGAGGTGCATGTGTGATCTTCGTCAAGTGGGAGATTGTTGGAATAATGTGCCTCAATCTCACAAGCTGAAACCTATGGAAGAGAAAATTCGGTGTGACATTCCTGTTGTTTGGCCGACTAGTAGTTGGTTAACTTTGTGGAATGCCCAAGTCGCTGAGACCTTGTTACAGTCTTACCAAATGGTACTATCGTTGTGACATGTTGTGTTCGGTATAACCCTTTTCTGAGTGGGTTGGTCTGGCTGACGGTTTGGTGTCTAAAGGTGATCGAGGAGACTTGTGGCGAAAGAAGTCTTCGGGGAGAGACTTGGGCATTCAGTATGTCTCATACAGACAAGAGAAGTCTCACTAATAGCTTTACACTTGGAGTTTTCATGGTAACACAAAGGCTTCGGTGCGAACTCTTGGCGATGAGTGTTGGTCTCACCGATGTTGTGGGTTGTCTTCGGTATAACTCCTGTTGAAAGCAGTTCTTGGGGTGACTTGAATACTTTGGTAAGAACTCCCAGTGATAGTGATAAGTCTTGTCGATGGTAAGACATTTCGATGTGACTTTGGAACCTCGGTATGATCTCCTGGCGGTAGCAATAGTCTCACTGAAGGGAATATTGGTTTCTAAGTGACTTGTGGACTTCGATATGATCTCTTTCCAAATGACAATAGTCTCGCCGATGGGATTGCTAAGGTCAATGCGACTTGTGAACTCGGTGTAACCTCTTGTCGATAGTAATGACTCTTGGCGATAACTATGATCTGGCTTTGCGGCATCGAGGAGACACGGTTAGTGTCTCACTGACATGCGAATACACTTTGAACGCCTTTGACCAAGTGAAAGACCATCCTACGTGGTGAGTCTTCGGCCAATTAGAGAAGTCGAATGGGAACCATTGGAAGTTAGTTTGTTGTGGAAGTTTTTTGTGTAAGTTCAATAGACAGGAATAACAAGGATATATTTTGTAATTGCAGATGATGTTCGGTTTGATGGATGTATGATTGATGAACAGTGTAGTGAACGGGTCGGTGTATGATCAGTGTGTATGAATGTAATTCAAAAAGTATTGTAACTTGAATATTTGTACAAGATTGATCATTGAATCTACTGTCATAATTTGACATCAGAAAGATAAGTCTGATCTCTGTATGTAATTTCATTACTGTAATACAAAGGGGTTTTTCTTCGTGTGGTGGGTTTTTCTCCCATAAGGGTTTTCCCACATAAATCTGGTGTTCATATGTGTATCTTTATTTCTCTGTTTCTGCTATTGTCTTCAAGTGTATCTTAATTTTTATATAATTAAAAATTTAAAAGTATATCTGCATTCTTCCCTGAGGTTTTTGACATTAGGAGAGTTGTTTCCGCACCTTAGCTTTCCTTGCAATATCTAGATTATTGGAATGATCATCAAATATTATTATTTTTTGATCATATAAGAGTTTCAATGATTTGTTGTATCTTTGTTAGATATAAGAAGTTGTCTACTAAATATAATATTGAAATTATTATTGCTTCTTGTCAAGATCTTAGTGGTTTTCTACCAAAATTGATATTGACAATGCATCATATTGGATAGTGAAACCTAGAAGTCCTAGCCATCAAACTTAACATATTTAACTAAGGATTTGGAATTGCATGCATCAGAAGTTGTGTCACTTACCACCACCTAAAATAACACCAAAGCATCTTACAAACAAATTAATACTTACTTTAGGGGGGATTTTTGTTCTTCTCTTATTCGAGGCTTTTCTTAGAGTAGTCACCAAGCCTTTTTCTCATTTTATTTCTCAATATAAGGAATAGATAAAATATAATGTGTTATTTTGATTTTATTTCCACTATTTTATGAAAATAAATTAAATTCATTAAAATTACAACTAATTTTCAATTCTTATGTAAGTTTAGTTTACTTATTGTCAAATTTTGAAATAGGGGAGATATCAAAGAGAATATCAAAGGGAGTATCAAAGATGACAATGACAATAAATGATAAATATAAAAAGATAAAATTAAATATAAGGAAAAATGAAGCTAATAGAGAAATGTATGTTAGATGTAGGGGAAAATTAAGAGTTGAAGAATTGAAATTACAAAATTAACAAGAAGAAAGTATAAGAAAAATTCACACACAAATATTTGAACAACTCATTGATTCTAAAAGAGAAGAAAGACAAGAATGTGATCATTAAGAAACTAAAAGGTACTATCATCAATCAAATCCTGATATTAATTTCAATGTTCAAGATGAAAATTCAAGATTGATAGATTGTGTAATTGAAACACTAAATAGTACATATTGACATGAAATGAATGTATAGTTGTTTGAAACAATGTATAAAGTATACCAAATCTTGATGGAATGTTCAAAATAAAGGTTTCATACACACTTGAAGGTCATATATGTAATATATGTCAACAAGAGAAATCCATTGATCATTTTTTTGCATCAAATAATGTGGATCCTAGCTCACAACCATAAGACTTGCAAACTTGACACAAGTAGAGAAAATTTTGATAGCATTTGTCAACTCAATATTATAAGTGACACATGAAATTGGTGGCTAACATAAATATAAAGAACACAACAATAAGTTTTCCAAACTTAGGTACACAATAAATTTCTAATTTTTTTCCATGTCAAATAAAATATTTGACAATCATTATTGTTCAAAGGAGAGATCAATATGGAAAAAATTATAACATTATAGTTAATATTGAACATGACAAGTTCCATTATAATGTTCAAATTGATAAAACTAATCTTAGTGAAATTTCACCAAACTTTGATGAAAATTTATTCAAGAAACTAAATTCATTGCATATGGAGCTTGACTTTGATGCAAATAAAGTTATATTTTTGGATCTTTTAATGGAGATGGATGAAGAAAATATCATTGATCACACAACATTAATATCTTCTAGGTCACATAATTCCCAAAGAGAGATAAGATTAATTCATGCATGGGTAAATAACCCTTATGTAGATCCAAGAACATTGATTTAATTGGCTAGGAGTTGGTGCATCTCGTATCAATGAATATGTGACATTAGGCTTACTTAATATGGCATTTATAACATTATTTATTGTTGTTGGATGTGATTAGCTAGAACCATGCATGGGATGAGTACATCTACATGAATTTTTAAAACACTTATTTATTATAGGGATCACCATTTTGATTAATTGCCATGATTTTTGTATCACATGATGAACATCACCATGAGACTGAAAGGAGGCTAAAGTAGCGGAACAACTTCCTACACTAATATTGAGAGGAGAATAATGAAAAACTTTTACAAATCTTTAATAGTTATAGAAAATTAAACAGAAATAGACATAAATATCATGCATATCACAAACAGTGATTTACATGGGGAAAAACCTTGGTAGAGAAAAAACCCCACACTCCAAAAGTCACCCAATAAATTATTTAGAAATCACAAAGATTACAATATACTTGCAGAGAAAACTTCTCACAGGAGTATCACCAACCAAAGATCCAGAGGCAAAGCAACTGCTATCAGAATCTCAAAATACATCACAATACATGGCCACAATACAATACCCTCATAAAATAGGGTTTCTTTCTAGGGAAATTCAAGCTAATAAAATATCGACTATCAGATATGAGACATAGTTATGAACGGTCCAGAATTGCAATAATAAAATACAAATAAAATTTACCTTTCGAGGGTACTACCTCCAAGCCCATGTTGGGGCACATTGCTCCTGAACCCCCAGCCAGGGGGATGATCCATCTGCACCCCCTTCATTTTTGGATGAATATTACCTTACATACCAATAGTGACTTATGTAATTGCAAGGTTGAGACAATTTTTCCCAACAAATCTCCCACTTGTCGAACACCTTGCAAATACAATGGGAGGGTGTATAAACATCCTCTCTTAATTACTGGGGGCCGAAAGGCCCATTGAATCTAAACACCATCTAAACTTTGATGTGTTCACATGCTTTGCTAGAGAATCAAGAATATTCATCAAAGTATCTACCTTAATTAGCTCCACCCTGCCATCTTCGACCATATCTCTAACAAAATGATATTGTACATCAATGTGCTTGGTCCTAGCATGAAAAGTCAAGTTCTTGGCTAGATATATTGCACTCTAAATTTCGCATTAAATTATCAATACACCTTTTTTTATTCCAATATTTGAACACAATCTCTTAAGCCAAATGGCTTCTTTACAAGTATGAGTAGTTTCCATATACTCAGCTTCAATAGTGGACAAAGCAACCATAGTCTGTCACTTACTCATCCAAATAATTACACCACCAAATAAAGTAAACACATAAGCATTGGTGGAACATCAACTATCAACATCACTTTCCCATTTTGAATCCACATAACCATGAATATCAAGGGAAATCTCATCTTCAATCATATTATTATGATAACACAATGACTAATCTGACGTACCACACAAAATTTGAAGACTCTTTTAACTGCATCCCAGTGAACTCTACCAGGGTTAGACATATATCTAGAAAGAACTCCCACTACTTGAGCAATGTCTAGAGCCTTTTACAAACCATATCATACATCAAACTTCCAACTGCACTCTGGTAAGGCACTTTGCTCATGTCTTCCATCTCTAATGGATATGTTGGACAATCTAAAATAGATGTTCCAACTAAAATAGGAACATATAACGGTCTACAATCCTGCATATCAAACCTCTGTAAAATTGAATTGACATACTTACTTTGGCCAATCCATAGCTTTTTTATCACTCTGTCTCTTTTAATTTCCATCCCAAGAATGTGTCTAGTTGCACCAAGGTCTTTCATTTCAAATTTAGCAGCAAGTTGAGATTTCAATTTTGAAATCATACCTTTCCCTCTACCAATAAATAATATATCATCAACATATAATGCAATAAATAGGAAACGATCACCATTAGTTTTATAATAAATATAATGATTTGATTTAGAATGCTCAAATTTCAAACTCAACACATATGTATCAAATTTATGGTACCACATCCTAGGAATTTGTTTTAAACCATACAAAAATTTCTTTAATTTACAAACCAATTTACTTTTACCTTTCACTACGTAGTGCTCTGGTTGTGTCATATAAATATCCTCCTCCAAGTCACCATGAAGGAAAGCGGTTTTGACATCCATTTTCTCAACCTCTAAATCATAAGCAACAACAATAGAAAGAAAAAATCTAATAGATTTCATTCTTGCAACAGGAGAAAATATCTCACCATAATCAACACCCTCAACTTGAGAGTAGCCTTTTGAAACCAACCTTGCTTTGTACTTATCAATACCCCCATTTGAACCAATTTTTTTCTTAGACACCCATTTGCAACCAATGGGTTTTTGTCATTCAAGCAATGGTATAAAATCTCGTGTATCATTATTTTTCAAAGCTACCATTTCTTCATCCATAGAAATCTTCAAGGATTCTACATCATTCATACCTAGTGCCTCTTCTACTGATCTAGGTTCATCCATGGTAGTATTCCAAGAAAAATACATCTCCAATCATCGAGTGAATACCTTTTAGGTGGTTGTCTATTCCTTGTAGACCTACAAACAAGTTGAGTTGGAGGTTCTTCCTCCTCTTCTAAAGATTCAGAGCTCTAGATGAGCTCTCCTCAACTTCTTGTCTATCCATGGGCCTCGATTCAAATTTCTCAAGTGTATAAGGAAATTGAATTACATCTTCCTATTTACTTTGTTCTACTTGCAATGTAACAGAAGAAGGATTAGTTTTTTTGAAAATAACAATTCTACTATGTATTACCTTTTGTGCAATAAGATCTCAAAGCTTGTATCCTTTCACACCATAACTATATCCAATGAAGACACATTTCACAACCTTGTTCTCCAATTTTGGTTGCTTCTCCTTTGGTACATGTGCATATGCCTCACAACAAAAAGCTCTAAGATGTCTTAATGAAGGCTTGTGGCCCTACCATGCCTCTATAGGTGTCTTATCAACAAGAGCTAATGTAGGAGACCTATTAAATCAAGTAACAAGTAGTGGCAATAGCTTCATCCCAAAACCTTTGCTCTAGACAAGCACCACTCAACATACTTCTAGCCTTCTCCATCAATGTCCTATTCATTCTTTTTGCAACTCAATTCTATTGTGGATAATACAGAGTTGTCTTTTGTCTATGAATACCACAATCTTTACAAAATTTATCAAAATAATTAGAGAAAAAATCACCACCATTATCAATCCTCAAACATTTTATTTTTGTTCCAATCTGTAACTCAACCATTGCTTTAAATTCTTTAAATTGATTGAAAACTTCAAATTTACTGTTTAGAAAATATACCCATGTCCTACTATAATCATCAATAAATGGAACATAATATGTGGATTTTCCAATTGAAGGAACATCTATAGGACCAAACACATTAGAATGAATAAGATCCAATACACCACAAGATTTATGAGAACTCAAGTAAAACTGAATGCAGTTTTGTTTTCCATAAATGCAATGCTCATAGAAATCAAATTCAAGATTAAAATCAAATAGACCTTCAATGAGGTTTTTATTTTTCAATGTCCTTAGACCCTTTTCTCCAATGTGGCCAAGTCTTTGGTTCCATAACATAGATTTCTCTGTAGGTAACTCTGATTTAGAAGAAAGAGCACCCTTGGGTACCCAAAATCCATGACCATTTACTGAAGGTGAAACCCTCATTTCTTCCATAGACTTTATTTTCACAAAAGTACTATTGTACTCAATAGTGTATGTATCAAGCTTATAAAATGTGTCATATATGACATCTCTAACAATCACCATAGCACCCTAACCATCTTGCATCCTACATCAAAAAATACTACCTACATACCTCCATCTATTAGTTTTCTCACATATAACAAATTTTGCACTAAAGAAGGGATATGCAACAAACCATTAATCCTTTTTATTCTACCATCAAGAAACCTAATTTTAACTTTACCACAACCAACAATTTTTAAATGAGAATCATCACCCAATTACACCTTACCTCCATCAAATTTTTCATATTTAGAAAACCAATCTCTATTAAAGTTCATAAGAAAAGATGCACCTGATCAATTCGATTAACCATGCATAATTACCTACACGAGTTTCCAATGTTGCAATGAATGTGTCACCATCTTCCTTGTCAGACTCATAATCAAGATCAAAATTCTTCTTTTTCTTCTTCTTTTCTTCTTTACAGCCCTTACGAACATGTCCAAGCTTGTCGCAATTCCAACAAATAACTTTGGACTTTTTCAGAGACTTAGATCTCCCCTTGGACTTGGATTAAATGTCATGCTTCTCATTCTTCTTTCCTTTTTCCTTAGGTCTTCCACAAAAATTTAGGGCCTTCTTGGCACTGATGGATACCTTCCTTATCATCTCTTCAGAAAGCAAAGAACCCACCACATCTTCAATTTTCAATATAACAGAAGTACTACCAATAGCCATAACAAGAGAATCTCATGAATCAAGCAAAGAACAAAATAGGATATGACATTTCTCTTCCTCATCCATTTTGACACCAACTTATGCCAACTGAGCCACCAGCATATTGAATGCTTCCAGGTGGTTTGTAATTTGTCCACCCTCCTCCATTCTCAAGGAATACAATTTCTTCCTCAAGAAAATCTTGTTCACTAAATATTTGGCTTGATACATCTCACAAAGCTCCTTCCATAGTGTATGTGCAGAGGTCTCTTCATGGACATCGATTAAAATAGAGTCTACCAAGCACAATCTGATTAGACCCTTGGATTTACGGTCCATAACATCATATTGAGCAACTTGAGTAGGATCTGTAGTCCTTGAAACATTCTCATCATCAACATCCCACAAATCTCGATCTATCAATAGATCCTCCATCTTCCACTTCCACATTTCAAAATTATTTCCAAAGAATTTATCCACCACTATTCTCCCTGATGAACTTTCCATCTGAAAATTCTTGCAACAAGATCACAAAGTGTCTTTTTCACAAGCTCCCACTCGAATCTAGATTAGTTCAAAAAACCCAACAACCCACAACTGAAACCAAAGGTGATCAGGATTTGATACCAATTGTAAGAAAACTAAGGTAGAAAAACAACTTCCTACACTAATCTTGAGAGGAGAATAATGTAAAACTTCTATGGATCTTTAATACATAAACTTCAATAGAAATAGACATAAATATCATGCATACCACAACATAGTGATTTACGTGGGGAAAACCCTTTCAAGAGGAAAACCCCACACTCCAAAATATTCCCAATATATTATTAATAAATCAAAAAAATTGCAATATACTTGCAGAGCAAGCTTCTCACAGGACTATCACCAACTAGAGATCTAGAGGCAACATGACCGCTATCAAACTCCTAGAATACATAGCTGTAATACAATTCCCTCATAAAATAGGGTTTCATTCTAAGGAAAGTGAAGCTAATATAATATCATCTGTCAAATATGAGACATAGTGATGAACGGTCCAGATTTACAATAATAAAATACAAATAAAATTTACCTTTCAGGGGCACTATCCCAGAGTCCTCATCAAAGTGTGCTATATCATTCAAGGATACCTATCTAGTATAAACATCCTTAAGAAGCCTGATTCTTTTTGTTATTCCCTCAAAAAAAAAAAATTCCACAAACCATTTGGGACTTTGGCAAAAGTATGAGTAGAGCTCGTGGACTAGGTTTTCAACTTTTGGCACTAGAGGAAACTTGCTTACAATTTTGAATGCTAAATTCATTATGTAGGTGAGCAGTGAATGAAAATATTGTATGGTAAGCAAGTATTTTGTAACTTTACACAAAGAATGTTCCTATGACCTTGCATTACTGAAGCTCCATCAACCCCTACACACACCAATTTTTTGGCAATTGTCAAGTCATCCATACCTCCAATTTCATTCAAATATTCCTTAACTAGTTCAAATAGATTTTGTGATGTCAAACTCTCCTTTGTTTTATGAACACAAAGTAGATGAGTTTGGTGGACATGTTTTTGTATAGTATACACATGCATACATACCCAAGAAGTATTTTCTACCATAGTAACTTCATCTAAAGATAATGCAATGAAGATTGACTCTCTTTTTTTCCTATAAATCTTTTTTTAGCACCTTAGCAAGACAACTTTCCCATTCCCATCCAAAGTTTATTGACCAATGTGGGCTAGGAAATTTAGAAATTCCTGAAAAAGATAATAAATTATTATATTCTAGGTAGTCTTTCATAGGACGTCCTCTAGACAAAATATGAAAAACAACACTCAACTAAATAGGTTTTTCCAATTGTGCTACTACCATTATCATTCCAAATTAAGCTTCAATTGAACCTCAAAATTCAGCAAGCTTCATCATTCTTCAAATATTATCATCATATTCCAGGGAATACTTAACATGAAGACATTCTTCATTTTTTTTCCATCTTACAACTAATTTTTTATTTACATCTATGATTTGTTTTTCATAAAATTTACCATATTCTTTTCTATAGTGTCAAGCTTTAGTTGTAATTGCTTCTCTTTTATATTTCTAACTACAAATATTACACTTGAATTTTGTTGGAGGTTCATCTTTGTTTGCATTCTCTATTGGTTCAATGAATGGGTACTTTGACACCTAATCAATCTAAAAATTCTTTGTCATTTCCCACTCATGCCCTGTTTTTGAGTTGGCTTTTTTTTTTTGTCTTCCTTGTAACAACATCATCTACGGTGCTAGCATTTTCATCTAAGTCAATTAACTCATTCTAGCTACCTTGGGTATCCCTTGGAACATCTTCTACGACATTGTCATCCTCATCTGACTCAAACTCATTTTGATCTTCTTGTGAGGTATTACCAATGCCTTCTTCCTTAATATTTGGTGCAAGAGTTGATTATTTAGTTCCATCTTGATCTAATGGATCGAAAACATTTCCAAAGTACGACTTTGTGGTAACTTTGTGTTTTGGGTATTTTGATGGCCTCCCTTCACCCTAAGGATTCTTACTCTTGATGTTTCTCAACATTTTGATATCTCATGAAATAAAAGCTACCAAAAAATGTCTTCTTGTTTAAGAAGGAAATAGAATATAGATCGCATTCCCTACTCAATATCATCTTTAAGATTGAAGCACAAATGGCAAAGAGATAAATAATCTTATAACACTATGAAGAAATGATCACTTACCTTTAGGTTTTCACTGACGCGCTATTTGTTAATGCAAAAATTCTTGTAGTTCCCATGTGATTATACAACAATACATTTAAATGTTGGGTGAATCAAACCTTGACACAACACATACGTTGTAATTTTGAAGGCAATTATGACCTTACTATTAGCATGGAGTTATCATAGTATTGGAAAAATGGGTCCATGTATGCAATTATTTTTAATGTAATTGGTGAAATGTGTCCTTAAACATAATTATTTTTTAATTTTATTGGAAAAATGGGTCCTTGTACGCAATTATTTGTAAATTTTATTGACAAAATGGGTCCTCACACATAACTTGAATATTTAATGATGTTGGTAAAATGTGTCATAGTACACAATGTCATTTTAATAGTATTGGTGAATATGTGGGTGATTTAGTACATGCTTCTAAGATTCTAGGTGAAAATATTAATTAGACCATTAGAAACACAGTTTGTTATGGTGAAACTATTAATTACATATGCCTCATTATATAAATTGATGGTGAATTGAAATGCATTGGACTGATAATTCATAAAATTTGGGTGATTTGGCCACCTCATTGGTGCAATGAATTCGTTAATTTTTGAAATGGTCAATATGAACTATTCATCAATTGGAAAAGATTTGCCACTAAAAAAATCCCTGCTAGATGTTTTGCTACTTCAAAAGTATTTCCTAATAGATGGATTCAATTTGCGAGACTAAAGCCTTGCTCGTCACTTGATCTACATTATGGGATGCTAAGATATTTTTTGTTGGGCCTAGATAGCCAAATGTCAATATATTTTCTTCCTCTTCTTCATCTAAATTCTAGTTGTACTCATCCTTGAGCTCCTCATCAGAATCATCTACACAGCCTCTATCATCATCTTCATCCTCTCTATTTTCCTTTTCTCCTTCTAGGTATTTCCTACTCAATCCTTGTTCAATTTTTTTGTGCTCAATGCTATCACTCTCACTAAAAAGATTAGGTCCTCTCAAGAATTAATTTATGTAATTGTAATCCTCACTTGAGATTTCCAAGAAATTTGTAAAATCATTTATAATTATAATTGTGTCTTATATTCTAAAACCTAATTTTGTTTGAATCATAATCTTATACAATTCTCTAATATTTTTCTTCCTAAATTATATTTATAATAAATCTAATCATTTGATTTTCTTAAATATTTTTTTTATATTTTCTACACATTTCTAACATGTAGGATAATTTAATTTAAAATGATTAATTAATTTTTAATTATTTTCTTTAAAATAAATTTAATATTTAAATAGATTTGTTTTATTTATTTATTTATTTAAAGCTTCCTTTTTATTTTATTATTTTTTATTTATCCACACCTCATTTTTTACACTTATTTCATTTATTTGTTAAAAAAAATTCTTAACTCTATTTTAATTATGATTTAGTTTATTTACAATATTAAAAGATGTTATATTTAATTTAACTAATCTAAAAGTGAGGGTATTACTTTAGAACTAGGACTAAGCATTTTCCCACTTCATAGTTCCATGTTGTTATATGAAGCTTAATTAGGCTCAAAGGTTAAATTTCTCCTTTTATCGGCACGGTTTCCCCCCAAATTATTTAACGGGGGTTTGGGGGCAACACCCCCAAGATGGGGTCAAGCTGCAGTGCCCCTTGTGGGGTCCTAGTTAAAATTGACATAAGTCTTAATAAAATGACTAAGGGTTAGAGTTTTTGTTGATATTATATTGTAGCATTTACAACAGTATTGAGTTGCAAGGATTGTTGGTTGTAATCGGTTCGATTTGTTGGATAATAATATTGGACTCTATGTTGGTGGATGTAGCCCGAGTTTGGGTGAACCACATTAACATTGTCTCACTGTTATTATTTCTATGCATTTTTCATTTCTCTGTTTAATCTTTATCTTCATTTAATTGATATCTTCTGCATGCAATTCCTAACATTTCATTCATTTCTAGTCTTCATTATAACTTGTACTCAAATCATCATATATTCAAATGTACCTTTGTAATATTTTTGTTACACAATTAAAATTTACATAATAAATATAAAAAATATAAATAAATATCCCTCACACAATCAAACACATCCACATAATATTATTATAAATACAAAGAATAATAATTGAAAGAGGGCAATAATTTGGAATGTTGCATATCCAAAAGCTTCCACAGTGTTGCACAATATTACACAAAGTTTTATTGCTTTATGCAAATTTAAAATAATTTTAGGGAATGCATAGTAATATGATTTGAGAGTTGTCAAAATATTTTACATATAAATCTTCATAGGGATTCATCTAAAGATTTTTTTGATAACTCATTTTCAAAATATTTATTATCTTTAAATACAATAAGTGTCACAGGAAAATATTTTTTGTGTTATTTCTTTTAGAAATATTATATTTATTATTAAATATTAATGTTTTAACATGTAAATGAATGTCAAATTTAAGATAAAAGATATAAAAAAAATGTTAACACAAACATATTTGTATGCACTATACTCCTTATTGTCATTGTCAAATACTTCTTGACATTGATGAAAAAAAAATATAATATCAAACAAAAAAACTAATTATTATAAATACAATAGAAATTTATTGACTTTTTCTATAAATATCAACAAGAAACGCCTACTACCAAAAATATACATAAACTATTATACATTTATGTAAGAAGATGTATTTTCACTTTGCAAAAATATGAAATACAATTATCTATGTAATAAGATGGATTTTCACTTGCTCTATGAATGTCACTATAAACCAAGTAAATACCACTAGAAGAGACTAGCATAAGTGATATTTGCAAGTACAAAGGCGACTATTCGTTCAATCTTTAAATGGTAACCAAAGAACAAGTGTAGTGGCCAAGAAAATGCAAGTAGATTTGGAGCTAAAGCCAAACAATTATCACCTTAGCTTAAAAATATATATCTAGTTAAAGCGTTCACTAGAACCATGAACACTAGAAACAAGAGATTTTTACTCAGATGAAGTGAGTTAAGGACTCCAACACTATATGGGAGCAAGAGAAGATTCTAGAGGGGACGTAAATTAAAATTAGTGAAAAATATGTAAATTTAATAATTTAAGTATATATTATATGTGTTATTTTCACGCCTAATATTAATATTATGAATTTTTATATTATAAAATAGTAATTTGGATTTTATATTTATATTATTATAAAATGTATATTATTAAAATAATGATTTTTATGAATTCAATTTTACTTAATGTTATTTTTGTTTATCTATGATTCACAATACAAGAGTTAATTGAGATTTAATACAAAATTATTTTTATATTATTTTTATGAATTGATAATAGAAAGTTTAATTTTATGCAATGAATTTTGAGTCCTTCTACCATTGACCAAAGTTTAATGTACACAAGCTACTTAGAAGTTTAGAATTTGAAGCAATTGTAACTTTTCTTATCATGTTTACTACACTTGAAATGTAAGCATCAACTTCCAACAATCATCACCTTCATTGTGGAATGTGTTTGAATGTGACACATATATTATTGGATCTTGATTGTATTTTCAATTTGCATGTTTAAATTAATTATCACGCCACGTCATCATAAATTAATAGATTTCAAATTTTTATTATTTATTAAAATATTAATGAATAAAAATAATAATTCCAATATTGGAAAGAAGGGAATAGAGATGAAATGGCACAAGAAGGTACAGAAGAGTGAAAAATTGTAGGTGAACAAGGTAGGAGACACTGGGGCGACTATGAAGAAGATGATTGATCAACAAAGGATGCGCCAAGGGAAAGAAGGGAGAATGTGGATACTCATATCCCCCAATGGGTCTTTACTAGATTGGGTGGACAAATGCCACCCTAGCTACCTGAGACAGGAGGACGGTAATGTGCTTCCACAAAACCAGGTGGGATGGAGGGAGGTAAACCCAAGAGGGCATCCACGAGCAAGACAAGGAAGAAGGAATCAAAATGAAGCAAGGTGGATCACTCAAGCTAGCATTCCAAAGCACAGGTGTGGGTGGTTCAAGAAAAAGAGAAACCCTAGGGTAGAAAAATTGATGAATTGGAGACTCAAAGAGGGAAAAAGGCCAAAGAGAACCAGTAGCCCCTGGATTGGGAAAAGAAGGAACATCAAAGATGCATTCCATCCTTAGCACACGGTAGACCCGTTTGATCGGAGGTGGTCTCAAAATGAATAGTAGGAATGGGGCCAATGACAATAGTGATCCAAGAGAAAAGTTTCCATAAGGCCAATCAGTGAAAGGAAAATCATGGTCAATGTGGGGAGTGCAACAAGGCACTAATTGGAGCAAGGGAAAGTGAACAAAGAATTCCAATCAATCCTGGAATCAGAGCAATAGAAGAATGGGAAGCCAAATCTATCAAAGGGAAGGAAAAGGAAGGGAAACGGGTGCAAGTCTCAGACCATGGGGAAGCAAGATGTTCTCAATGCCAATGGAAACCATTAAATCAAGGGTTCAAAGACTGAAGGACCGAGCCCTATTTGCAAAATGGTGCAGCCCAGGGTGCCTGAAGGAAGAAATCATGGAGTGGTGGCAGCAAAATTTCAAAGATTGGGTAAGTGTACAACAACTACCAAACTCCTTTTTTCTCATAGAATCCATTGACATGAACTTAAAACAAGAGATAGTGTATGGAAAACCTCTATTTTTTAAAGGATATAGTTACCACTATAAAAATTGGGAATATAATTTTGACCCATGGAAGTACACAATCAAACAAATCCCCACACAGATAAAATTGGTTGATCTCCCCTCTGAGTACTGGAGTGTGGAAGCTATGACAAAAATGGGAGATACCCTAGGAGTATGTTTGGGGGTAGACGAAGATTTTGTTAATGGGAAGAAGGATGTTGAAGCCAATCTACTAGTGGAAATTGAGGAAGGAGTAGGGATATACAAAAATTTGGAAATTCTATCCGAGTTCGGAAGTTGGATGCAGAAAGTAGTCAAATGTGAGGGATCTCAAATTGGGAGATGTTCATTCAAAGATGCCATAAGGGAAGGATGCTCTAGGGGCATGGCTAGTGAAAAGAATGATAGCCTTCATGGAGATGTTCAGATGGGAATAAAAGGGATGGTGGAAAAGGAGAAGCTCCTGGAGAACACCCCTATCCTAGACAAAGGAGACTTAGGGCGGACATCTGGCACAGTCTCTAGAAAGAGAAAGTTGAGTGAACATTTTTGGGAAACAAGGATGGACCTTTGTCAAAGAATAACATATGATGTGAGTGTGGCATCCCAAGCAGAAAAGGATTTGAACACTTTGCTAGAGAAAACCAAAGAACTGCAAAATGACATAACCATACAACTAGAAGAGATATAGAAGGAAATGAATAGCCCAGGGTCAATATATCAAAAGGGTAAGGAATGTCATATCCAACAGGAAAGACCAATAGAGGAAGGAGAATTTGGTGAAACAAAGAGAGAGGAGGAAGAAGACTTCATGGTACATCCCCAAGAGGAGGGTGCAAATGTGGAAAAAGACCTACAAATAGCTGACACTGAAAATGGCATAGAGTTGGAATCAGATGAGGAGGATCAAGATGAGGTAGAAGAATGGGAGATCATGGAAGAGATAACTCTCAAAAAAACCAGTCAAAAATAAAGAAGCCCAACATCATGAGTACAAAAAGAGGGGGCCTAAGTCAAACAAGGCCAAATTGGAGATAGCATCAAATGCAACCAGCCAAATGAAACTAAGAACAAGGAACCTTGGATGTTATTTCCCCAACCACAATGAGGGTCATAACATGGAATGTTAGAGGCTTAAACACCCCTAACAAGTGGCATCTAGTCAAGCGCCAAATTGACCAATCAAAAGCAGACATCTTCTTGCTACAAGAAACAAAGTGGGATATAGAAGAAAGAAAAAATAGACTCAACTAGTGGAAGCAGTGGAAGGGGCATTTTGTGGGAATCAAGGGAGCTTCAAGGGGACTAGGTGTCCTGTGGAACCCTCTAACAGTGTCGGATGTGGTGGTGAAAGAAAACAAGAATTGGATAGAAATAAAATGCAAGATGCTCCAAAAGAATGAGCAATTCACATTAGTAAATACTTATGGGTCAATAGCCACAACAAAAAAGAGAAATATATGGCAGCAATTATCCTCATGCATAGAAAATCTTAGGGGAGAGAAAGGAATACTAGCTAGGGATTTCAATTTCACTCTAAATTGTGGAAAAAAAAGGGGTGGAGTGGAAAAATTCACTAGAATTCAATAGGATTTCTAGGAATTTGTGGACAATAACCAATTTATGGACATTCAAATAAAGAATGGGACCTTCACATGGACCAATAGGAGAAAAGGATTCACCAGTATAGCAGAAAGGTTAGATAGGTTTTTCCTTTTTGAAGATTAGGGGGAGAAAACCAAATACAAGAAGCATAATACTGCCATATGTTGGATCAAACCACTTCCCAGTCCAACTCTTCGTCCAACTAGATACATCCCCAAAAGGCAATCCATTCAAATTTGAAAACAAGTGGCCCAGGGATGAAAAACTTCCAGACTTAATCTTTGAATGGTGGCAAGAGCTAAGAATTGAAAACCATTCACATTTATAAAATTTAAGCAAAAAACTGAACCATGTGAAAAGAAAGCTAAAGGAATGGAATAAGGAGCATTTTAAAAAAATCTTCTAGGAGAAAAAGAGAGTGGAAAAAGAGTTGGCTATGCTCAATGAGCACATCATAGCAAGTGGCATGGATGATGAAGATTTTGAAGTAGAAAAAATTGTGAAAGAAGAGTTGGCAGAAATACTAAAAAAAGAGGACTACTTTTGAAAACAAAAATCGAGGGAAACATGGCTAAAGGAAGGAGACAGAAATACGAAGTACTTCCATAAAACGACAGTAACAAATAGAAGTAGAAATAGAATCACATCTAATAGAAGGGAGGATGGAATAGAAACTCAATCAATGGATGAGGTCAATGAGGGAGTGGTGAATCTTTCAATCAATTTTGAATAGACAAGCTCTCGACAATAGAATTGCTTGAGATAAACTTCTAAGATCTATCCCAACAATAATAGGAGAAGATCAAAACAAAGTACTATATCAAAAAATAAGTATGGAAGAGGTGAAGAAAGCAACATTTCAGCTAAACCTTGATAAGTCCCCAAGCCTAGATGGATTTCTGGCTAGCTTTTTTCAAAAATTCTAGGAAATTGAGGGAGAGGATTTGACTCTGGCAGCAGAAGAATCAAGGAAAAAGATGACTATGTTGGGAGCAACAAATCATACTTTTTTGGCCTTAATCCCCAAGAAGAAGGATCCTCAGACAATGGGGGATTTTAGGCCTATTACACTATGCAATATTGTCTAAAAAGTAATCACCAAGATCATAACCAATAGATTGAAGGGAGTTCTAAGCCAAATCATCTCGGAGGAGCTGAGTGGATTTTCCCCAAGCAAATCAATTGTTGAAGGTATCATCATAGCTCATGAAACCCTTCACTCAGCCAAAAAAGCAAGGGAGCCTTGCATGATCCTCAAGTTAGATATCCTCAAAGCATATGATCTAGTGGATAGACAATTCCTAATAGAGGTACTGAGGAAGTTTGGTTTTTTGGAAGAATGGATAAGCTAGATAAGTAGTTGCATATCAACTTCCAAGTTTTTTGTCCTAGTTAGCAGGATGTCACAAGGTTTTTTTGCATCCATAAGAGGCATCAAACAACAGGACCCCCTATCTCCCTTTTTGTTCATCATCATGGTGGAGGCAATGGGTAAGGGAATTAGTGTGGTAAGATAGGCAGGAAAGTGGAAGGGAGTACTAGTAGCAAATGGATTGGAAACAACCCACCAATAATTTATAGATGACACAATGTTATTCAGCACAGCAAGCAAAAAGGAAGCACAGACTATCTGAACCTTCTTGAATGAATATTTTTTAGCATCAGGATAGAGTATCAACTAGCGCAAATCAAAGGTTTTCTTTCGTAATACTCAACCTAGCTTGTAGAGGGAGCTGGCAAGGATCCTAGGTCTAATAGTGGCAAATTTTCTAGGTAAGTTTTTGGGAACCCCTCTCTTCGTTGGCATCAACAAAAAATGTTACTAGGAGAATTTAGTAAACAACTACAAAAAATTGGGGACCTAGAAAGGGAAATGGTTGTCCTCATCAAGAAGGTTGATGATGGTGAAAGCAGTACTATCAGCCATCCCACTGTATTCAATGGCCTATTTGGAGATTCCAGTAGTGGTTGAAGAGAAACTCAATCAAATTTTCATAAACTTCTTTTGGAGTGGCACAAGAGAACATTAGAAGTTTCCACTAGTGACTTGGGAGAAGGTATATACACCCAAGATAGCAAGGGGAGCAGACATAAAAAAAACTAAGGTTGATGAACATGGCTAGGGGGGAAAGTTGGTATGGGACATGTATGTGAAGGGAGAGCAGAAATGGGTGAAAATTCTAAGAAAATATCTAGATTTGGACTCCCCAACTCGAATCCTAACAACGACAGACCCCCTGAGAGGTTCAACAATTTTGAATTACTTGTTGGAATGCAGGGACTCATCACTAAGCATGTAACATGGGAAGTAAGAAATGGGTAATCAGCGTCCTTTTGGATGGACTCCTAGAATGGAAAAAAATCCCTAGCTACACATCCTAATATGGAGCAAATCAAAGTAGAGTCGACTCGGGCCTAGGGGGAATAAAATATGCAACTATGGCAAGTCAGTATAGAAAGATGGAATCCAAAAATGGGAATGGCACTCCCTACAGAATCTAGATGCCCCACATGATTAGAAGGATGCCTTAACTGCAATACTCAAAGAAAGAACCTTCTTTCCTTCCAATCAAGAAGATACTATAAGGTGGTATGGTTCGACAACAGGGTCCTATGTAGTTAAATTTGGATACAGAATCAAAGAAATGGTGGAAGCCAGAGAGAACTGGTCGAGAAAACTCATGTGGGGGAAACATTGCCTCCCAAAGGATGGTGTTTTTGCATGGCTAGCAGTTCAAAAAATAATTCTCACTGAGGATAGGTTGGCTACACTTGGAATTCAAAGGCCAAGGCAATGTGTGCTTTGTAAGAAGAGTAATGAAATGTGGATCACCTATTACTAAGTTTCCCTTACTCAGAAGAATGTTGGAATTTTTTCATGAACAAACTAAATTTCCAATGCCCACAACTAGCTTGTTTACTAGCATGGTTCAATATGTGGCCACATCCACGAAGGAAAGCAATATTTGATAGCATTTGGCCAATACCCCCCTCAATCATAATTTTGGATTTGGAAAGAATGCAACAGAAGGATATTTCAAGACAAGGAAATGCCTCATGAAAGACTCTGCACCAAAATAGAAAGCATGATCATTGAAATAGTTAATGAGGTAGCTCAATCCAAAGCGAGAAAGCAAACAAATTATACTAAGTGGGATGACAAAATGAAAAAAACATTTAGTGGACTAATCATTCCTCGACTATGTGGAATAGGCCAAAGTGACTCGGCTAGGAAAAAAAGGAGTGAAGTAATGTGGGAATCCCGTAAAGGAGGGTGGATCAAAATAAATTTTGACGATGTTGCATGGGGCAATCCAAGGCTAGGTGGAGCTAGATGTGTGGCCTGAGATGAACTTGGAAAGATAATTGCAGAAATTTCAAGTCCACTGGGAGTATGCACCAATAATGAAGCATAGTTTTGAGCAGCATTGATAGGTCTTCAACTGGGAGAAGCAAATGGAGCGATGAAAATTCATTTGGAAGGAGACTTGCTAATCACTATCAATGCAATTCGGCTAAAAAATGCCCCCAGTTGGAAATTGAACCATTGGCTTCAACCAATAACATAGCTCCTGGGAAAATTTGAAGAGTTCAAGGTGAGTCATGTGTACAAGGAGGGAAATCAAAGGGAAAACAGCTTGGAAAAGGAAGCAACAGAAAAGAATGAATGGCAAGGTAGGAAAATGGGTCAACAAGGTATCCTAATCTTCAAGGAATCATAGATTAGAAGGCGGGTCAGGCCATGTGCTCAATATCAAAGGCTGATAGCTTCACCAAAAAGATAGTGAAGACAACTAGGGGGCACTGATAAATGAGTTAGTGCTCTGAAATCAAGTTAGCATGAGGAGTTGTGACGTCAGGTGCACAGCCTGTACATAGCCAAATTTGGAGGAATATTTGTCAAGAAAAAGGTGATGATGTCAAGAAAAGGAGGTTTATAAGATGTTGGCAGTCAGTGTTTCCATAACATAGCAAGGTACAAATATCTTGAGCTAAAGATACAAGATCTCAAGTACAATCAAAATAAAATAAGGGAAGTGAGGTTGGAAAGCATGCAAACACAATTAGTAGTGGTGGAAGAACCAAGAATAGTAAATGGTGATGAACTAGTAGTACAAATCACTTGATGGAAATGAAGCACAAGAGTACAGCGAGACAGAGGCTAGCATTGGGAATGGAAAGTGTGTGAAAATAGCAACGATCTTTGATAATGGGGATCATAAGTAACAGGCAATGTATGCATCCACATTGAATGGAAAAGATGGCGGATGGGATGGAATGGTTCATTTTTCAAAGTGGCCATCATTACGAAGGCAGAGGAAATGAGGCTATAAAGAACTCAAGGCACTTCAAAGCGGACAAAGTGGGAAAGAGGTTTGGAAAGTGTGAATTTGTTTTCTTTTTATGTGTGCAGGTTCTTCAGCAGAGATGGAGACTCTAATTTTCCTAAACACAATGAAGCAGTACCAATCCTTCTATGGAGAAATAACAAATAAAATACTGAAAGGGCTACTAAACTCCTTGCACCTGCTGATCCTTTGGGAAATAAAGAAAGTTTTGGGGAAAGAATTTCTCATGTCCCGGAAAAGGTGGAGGGAAAATTTAGATATATTGGCCATGTTCTTAGCCATTTTCTTGTATATGGGGCTCCCGAAAGCAAGAAGCAAGAAGCTCTACCAGATGGTTTTTGAACATGCTTGGCTTGGGGAGATAGATGAAGCGGTGGACAACATGGATGGCAACCTGCTTGTTCCATTTTCACAGCATTACTATGTCTTTTGGTAACAATCTAGAGGTCTCAAATTTTGTGGTGGTTCGCACTCTGCAACCACAAGAGCTAGAGAAAAAGTGGGAAGAGTTTGATAGGTCAATCTCCTTTCTCCTTCGTGTGGTAGGCATGAACAAGCCGACAAAGGGTTGGGTGGGAGCATACATCCAAGTGGAAGGACTCGGTGGCAAGGTGGTGGCAGGAGATGATGAGGATTGGGAGCTTGGTGGAGGTGATGACTACTGTGAGAAAGACCCTCAGGATATTGAAGAAAAAGCCAGTCACCCGACACATAGTGCTTGTGGACCAGAATGCCCAGTGATAGTCGATGCAATAGAGGTTAGGAAGATGTGCACAAAGCTATCAAACGAAGACTAGGGAAGGTGCAGAAAATCCCTACTGTGGTTTTTTGGTGGTTTTGTGGTTATTTGTTTACTGAAAGACTTGTTATCAGGGTGATGTCTAGTATAACTCTATATAGTTTCTAGCTAGAGAGGGTCATTTTGTTCAGTATGATACCCTCCTTTTGGATTGTAAAGGGTAAAGTAGAAGTAGTCAGGATAGTATTAAACAAAATGTACTGGGTGGGCATACGAACTCTGGTAATCTGGAAGCCATGATGGCAGAAAATGTAAAAAGAAAATTGATATCAATATATTGGGTGCTACCCCTAGCAGCTATTTATAGATCAAAATAATAATAATAATAATAATTTCAATATTAACCACCTTACTACTTTAGTATAATTTTCGATTAGAAAAATTATGTCCTAACTTCTAATCTATCACCCTAGTTATGTTTATTGGAAGATTTTGATACTAATTTTCCCCTTCAATTGTAAATTAATACAAATTTTTGTTTTAATTTTTCATTTGATGTCATCTTAATTATAATTTTGAAGGCATTTAAGTTTTATATCATTATCATAAGTATAGATAATAAGAAATTTAGTTTTTAATTCATCAAGCTAATTATAACATAGTAAAAATTTTGTTTTCAAAATTGTCTATACAAAATATAGCCATCCGCTCCACACCTTCAAGGCTATTTTGAGAATAAAAAATGCCAAAAATATTATGCCTCTATATTACGGGATTCATTTATATAAAAGTTTGTAGTAGCTAGTTCTTAAAGTATAGCTTAGTTGAAAGTGCATCATATGAATAAGCTATAGTTTCAACATATTTTTAAGCTACATGATATCCCAAATGCATCATTTATGATGAGAACCATATATTTTTAAGTAATTTATTGTTAGAATGTTTTAAGCCAACAAGGGTGATAGTCAATATGAGTTCTTCCTCCCTCATTTTGTTACATAGGCAAACGAAGATAGTAAATAAACATTTAGAAGCATAATTGTAGATGTACACTTAAACCCAAAAATAAAATGGGATACACCATCACATATTACTCAACCATAAACATGAATCTTATATGTTAGGTGGTGAAAAGGGAGATCTAGGAAAAATATCCTAACCTAAATCAATATTTTCACCTTAAACATTAGGGACACAAAATCAATCAAGATATTTTATTTATAGGTTGTCCTCAAGGGAGAGCCAAACAAGTTGGTTATGGTTTTGATCCCTTTTTGTTTCATGTTTGTATAGATTGATATGATGATGCAATGAACTAGGTGAATTATGATTAAATTGACTGTGTGACAGAATTTAAAAGTTACAAAACAAAATATCAAAAACAGAAAGCAAATATGGGTAGAAGATGCATAGAAGAACCTGATGCCAAAATCGGGAGTTGAATAGGAAAGACACTAGTGCATCGTGTAGGTGTCCAAGGGTACCAAAAATTAGGGTTTCAATGTTTGTACAAACTCAACACTATTTGAAAACTTGTGACCACGAAAATTAGGATTTGGCATGCAATATTTTTTGGATAATCCACATAACCTAGTTTATGAATGATGAGTCCACAAAGACAAAAGCTAGGGTTTAGGAGTCTTGAGATATCAAATCCACTTTACAAAATAGCAACCCATAAACCTACCAAATAAACAAAGGGGAAAGGGTTGTCTTGTATAGGGGTTTGTCTTGGTCAAACCTCATGTTGGTGTCCCCACCTCCACAATGGCAATGATGATGAATGATAAAGAGTGCGTGATCTTGGGAGAGTAGAGGCAAGACAATAAAGATAATAATGATAAACAAGCAATGATATCTTACCACTTTGATATGAAACCCTTGTTGGACTAATGCATTTATGCCAATCTCACACAAGGAGGATGAAGAGATTTCCCTAGGATCATACAAGTGTTATCACATATAATAATAATAGTAAATAAGAAACATCATACAATACTTGAACATGGATTTCTTGATAGATTGCAAACTGTAATTGACTTGAATTATATCTTTGATCTTCTTCTTGTCTTGCTTTTGGTTTTTCCTTTTGATTGTATTAATTTTCTTAGTTGTCTAGTTTCTAGAGTTAGAGAGTTACTACGAAGAGGAGATGTAGATATATATGAATTCAAACACATCGAAATAACCATTTAGAGAAGTTGACAAACAAAGTTGTTTTATAAATCACATTGAGGCCGACATTCAAATTCAAAAATTTGGTCACGAATAGTCAAGAAATAGGTGTGCCACACTAGTGTTCCAACATAATTTTCTTTATGAATGCCTAATAAATAAGAATTTAATTAAGTTTTTCAAAATAATGACAAAACAGATACATCACAGGCTTAATTAAGTGCATACACCAAAGTGGGTACCAAACCTAACATGAAATTGTGAGCGACAAGAATTTATGATGCTACATTTAACCCCCACTCTAGCAAGGGTATGTACTTACATCCATATCCACAATAAAGTGTAGAGAAGCCAAATTATTTTCATCAAAACACTAGAGAGGTGGGACAACACTAAACTAAGAGATGTGATAGTCCCTAGACTTAATATCCTATCGAACTACAATGTTAAGATAAAAGATCATACATGCATATAAGACACATTGCAAGGAGTACACACATATATATCAACTATGGATAGAAAAATAATAACCCAAACATACATTGAGAATATGTGGAGCAAACATAGAGCATAAATGGAAAACAGAAGCATGTAAGGTATGGCATCATGAACTTGTAAGATCTGTAGATACTTACTAGGATCCATACAAGAGGCAACATGCATGAATCATGGGCTAGTAAAGTCCATTGTTTGTTAGGTGGCTCATGAGTAAGTGAAAGCATCACATGCTAGTAAAATTTATTGTTTACTAGGTGAGTTTCACAAGTAGCAAATGAAGACAACACAGGTTAGTAAAATTCATTATTTATTAGGTGAGTTTCATGTCAAAAATATCAGAAATTATAGGGCAAAAAAAATGTGTTGTTTGTTGGGTAACTCTAAATTAAAGTGATACAAAGATGATCAATGTGTGTTGTGATAGCACAACCAACTTTGTGGTGTGTGAAAAAAGTGAAGCGTATAGTAGAATATGTGCCTCCACATTTAAGTAATTGCTAACGCCGATCGAGAGCAATTTCCTTTAAGGTAGAAAGAGTGATAAATGTAAAACTGTAAGCACGAGAGCTTTTCAGAAGCCATATGCCAAATGATATGTTCCCAAAAGCTACATTGTGACAAAGGGTTACCCCCTAGGAGAAAAAAATCAAAGCGATGTTATATAACCAACAATATATCATACAACACATAAGGGATTCAAAGACTTGGAGTAATTATGAAAGTATGATAAATAATGTGTATAAAAATGATAATTTTGAATTGACATCACTCCCCAAATATAGTGAAACTACGAGTACAAGGGAAGAAGAGCACATGAAAACAACATAAAAAATTAGGGTCAACATGGAAGAGACCTAAAAGTCTTGACGCTTTACATCATCTCCAAAAGGCGTAAAAAGTGCATTTAAGAAAAATGGAAGAATGGAGATACATAAAGAGGAATGTCACAATAGATTTGATCCCTTTTGTATCCTTGTGTCAACAAGAGCATCAAGGGTCATCCAAAGAGAATTGACAAATAAAATACACACTAAGAAGCACATTATGGGGGTAATGGTACATGGAAGTGTGACACAAAGACAAAGGGTGCCATACTTGAGAGCCAATCTATAGAAAATCGTTCTCATCCCAATCTTTCTCATCATAAAGAGATGGTGAGCAAGATGTTAGAGGGAATACAAAAAGTATAGTACAAGGAGAAGTGTTTGGTTCAACACATGATGGATCGCTCACTAAAGATAGATCATCACACATACCCCCAGAAGCTAAGTTCATGGATTCCATGAAAATCAAGGATAATTTTGGATGGTTTTCCAATGGTTCCTCAATATCATCTAGATCACTATCAGAATATACAACAATGGTGATAGGTAGTGCTAACAACGTTGTTGCAAGCCCTATCATAGGAGTTGCAAGAGGAGGAATATAGGAATCTCATAGACTCGACGGCGATGAAGGTGATGAATATTTAATAAGCATTTTTATTGGTTGGGAAAGGTAGGGTTCAAATTCATGCTTAGGTGATAAGGGTGCAGTGAAGTGAGGGGATGGTGAAGATGGGTTAGCTCCAAATACATAGAAGGATCATTAGGTGAAGGTTCGACCCCTACTGCAAGTTGGTGAGCCATAGAAAGATGTCATCTCTTGGGTTCTTTCATATTTTTTTTTGTGTACAATTCAGAGCTTGTGTAGGGGGGACTTGGGTGTTTCCCTATGTCAGCTATGATTAGAGGTTATAGAAACAGGTAATGTATCAACAAATGGCTCAACAAGATTGGCTTAATGGCTAGGTAATGGGTTGGTATAAATTTGCAAGTTTTGATTCAAAGGTGCAACAAATTTATTTCATATGTCATTCACAACTACCTTGATCACATTAGATTCAATGAGGTCACACTTGGTGCTTAAGGCATACATTGCTTAGTATCATGCCCAAGTGTTTGATGATATTGAAAAAGGCCTTTGGGTCAAAAGGAGGTTGAAGTTTTTGTAGTATAGGGTGAATAGGAGGAAGTTGAATCAAATTATTGTTAACAAATGGTAGCATAATGGAACAAGAGATTTAGAAAGTTGTGAGAATTAATTCTTTGGTTTAAATGATAGGGGATTGCAACAGAATGTAGCCACAACTTGTGCATTTATTAGAAGGAGAATTTATCTTGATGAAGTTTTTTGTTTTGTTTCTTAAATGATTAATAATTAGGATTCAAATCTTGTATTGGCCAATAGGAGTGGATGAGGACAAACTATCTACTAACTTAATTGGTAATCTGATAGTCATGCAAATGTGTGAATGAAGAATATTGCATCAATAGAATCTTATCTGTATAGTTGTAGGTTTCCAATGAAACCCCATTGCACATCAACATCATAGAAGGGAATATGGGGAGAGAAGAGGGCTTGATAGAGCCCTATAAATTTAGTCACCTTCTCTTTGTCTCCTTGATTATAATGAATCAAATTAGTCAATTTGACTTGAGGCCCAATAATAGTTGAAAATGTTGGAGGAATTGATTGGCAGGTTGTTGAAACGAATGAATTGAGTTGGTAGGTAATGAACAAAACCAATCCAAGGTCATGTTTTTTAATGACTGGGGAAAGAGCTTAGCGAATAGAGCATCCTTGAAGAGGAAATCACTACATAATGTGGTAAAATCTAACACATGTTTATTAGGATCTCCCTTTCCATTGTACTTCTCAAAAAAAGTTGCTTCAATGTTTTGTGGTATTGGAGTTTTTTGGATTGTGAATGACAACGGGCTACAAGTGAAGTATTATGAAGGATTGGATTGGGATTGGTTTTGATTCATATTGGATATTTGTTGTTATAAAGAGCTCACATTTTGTAAGAGTTGCTTAATGATAAGATTGATAGGCGGGATGGTTTGACCATTGGTAGAATATGAAGGACTAGAACTAGCAATAAGTGGATTGGTATTTTGGTAAGAATTGTGGATTAGATTGACTAACATGTTGGAAAATAGGTGGGTTGACATTTTGAGAAGTAAATGGGAAGCTAGAGGAAGGTGGGACAAAGTTCTATTGGTTTAAAGGATTCCCACATGTAAGTCTCAAACAAATGTTAATATTATTACTAAATTATCCAACATTGGTTGTAACAAAAGAAGTGAATGTTGGCTAAAAAAAGTCATCATGGGTATTGACACTTGTATCCCTATTTGGTTTTGAAGGCATATTTTTTATAATTTGTGCACAACTAGTTGTCATCATAATGTTTGAATCCATTATGTGAGCTAGGCTACATATAACTTTCACACCTTATGAATCATTAAGTAATAATTTCCTAAGAATGTATATAAGAGGGATAGCCTCTCCAACCAAATGTTTTGTACTCAAGAATCTTTGGAGACTAGTCAAGTCTGTCTACTTTTTGGAGTCGGTCCTCAAGAACATAGGCCACAAAGTTATCAAACCCAATAAATCATGAAGAGATTTTGACTTAGAAATGATCGGAAAAGTAGAAGTGGGATCTAAAGATGATTGTGTACTGGAAGTTCCTTGAGTGAAAGAGCTAACAAAATTAGGCTCAAAATCGAAGCTATTTAAAGCAGAATAAGCCATAATTCTATAACTTCTTCTCATAGGATTTTTGGATGTAGAACACCACGTCACGAGCTCATAAATCAAGTACAAGTTTTAAGACACATAAATGTTCCTAGGAAGAGGAAGACAAAAGAAAGTGATGACAAGATGGATATGTTGATATGTTACAAAATATGTGTTTTAGGTTTGTTTTTTGCAATAACATAAGGGAACAAGAATTTAAATGCTTTATTTTCTAAATGTACATACAATATTTGCAATTGTAAAGAAGATATTCAAATAATCTAATCTTAATCAAGTAGAACATATTAAAGAATATATGTTATTAAATCAAAATACCTGCAAATGTAAGCTAAGTCGGGTTCACCAAAATGTTAGGTGGTGAAAAGGGAGATCTAGGAAAAATGTCTTAACCTAAATCAATCTTTTCACCTTATATGGTGTAGGGGCACCTTGTCAATTTTGGTCAATATGGTCACATGTTTGGTTTTTAGGTGTTTAGAGTCTTGTTGGATGTAATAAGGTCATAATATACCATATTCTAATGTATGGAGTCATATTGGGTCAATTTGGAGTCATATTGTTAAAATTTTGCAAAAAGTTGAAAAGTTGCTTGTGCAACTTTGCATTTTTGGTCATAGGTGGAAGTTGAAGATTCATACATTTGAAAAGTAGTTTTGAACCAGTTGTTTTTGGTTGGACAAGTTTAAATTGGCCTGAAAACATTTGAGGCAATCTTCTGGATGCAATTTTGGTGAACAAGCAACATTGAAACTCTGTTTTCATGTGAGATTTTTGTGGTTTTTGCTGCTCCAGAGATCGGTATGGCTTTGTATGCTCTCCATTTGACATGAGATGAATTGGAATTGGTAGATTAATGAATCTTCTTTGATTAGGTTGTGGTTGTGTTGATTTTCAATGAAAATTGAGGTACTTTGAAGTGTTTTTTTCTAAAAACAGTCTGGAAACCCTAAATTTGAAGGTTTGATAGAGAAATGGAATTGTAAGTCATTCCACCTAGTGAAACATGTTCTAACTTGGTGGAATGGCATATTTAGGTGTAAGTTTGTGTTGATGTGTTTTGCAGGAGAAAGGAAGGCATATAGATGAAGTTTGAGTGATGTCCTAGTTGTTTTCATTCATATTTCAAGCAAAGAATGGTGGTTAAGAGTTGAAGTTTGATGAAAAGACATTGGTAAAGAGTGGGAATTGTTTTGGGGAGCATGTGAAAACCCTATGAGATGTGTTTAGGGTGTTGGTAAGGTGGAATAAGGCTTAGAGTTTGTAGTTTCAATAAACCCTCTTGTAAACAAGCCTAAATAGGCTTAGAAAAGGTTTTGTGAAAGGGTAATAGATTGAGTGTTGCAATTGATAAAACCCATTGTTTTAGACCTTTTGTGACCTGGTTGTAATCTTGGAATAGAAGTTTGTGGTTGGGAGAGTGTTTGGTTTGTAGTTGCTTTGTAAAACAAGGCTAAATAAGCCTATTTCCAGTGTAGCAATCAATTTTAGGAGGTGAAGGTCTAAAACAAGTGCATGCACAAATTAGATATGTCAAAGAATGCCATAAAGGGTGTCTAGAATGTCAATCATTTTGTGGGTTGGAAGTTTATTTTGAAAGATATGCTCAATTTTCACTATTTGGAGTGCTACAAAGCTACATGAAGGAATTGTGAAACAATGCCAAGTGAGACTTTTCAAGATTGAAGGATTGTTCAAAATAGTTTGAATTGTGATTGTTTGAAGATCTCCCTACTCTGCATCAAATTGGTACCAGAGAATAGGTTTTGATCATTTCAAGGAAGAAAGGTTGAAGTTTGAATAAAGAAAAGTTGTAGATTAAAGGACAAGATGCCTCCTAAAGGTAGTGCAGTCATGACTAGAGAGATAAGGATGATGAAAGAGTTTCAAGAAGCAGTTTTGGCTAGACTTGCAGCATTGAAAATAAATCAAAAGAGAGGAAAGGCCACTGAAAAGGAAAGAAAACGAGAGGAAGAGGAAGAGGGTGAGAATGAAAACCCTCCAAGAGGAGTCCAACGAGATGATGATTTGGACCCTGATGAAAGAAGGAATGTTAAGATGTTGAAGGTTGTCAGAAGAGATGCTTTTGAGGTGAAAATAGATTTTCCAATGTATAGTGGAAAGTTGGATGCAAAAGAAGTATTGGATTGGATTGATATAATGGACAACTACTTTAAATACAAGGAGGTTGCAGAAGAACAAAAGGTAAAGTTTGTTAATACCAAATTGAAAGGCCCTACCCTAACTTGGCGGAACTATGTGTAGGAGGAGAGAGTGAAAAAGGGAAAAGAAAAAATAAGTTTATGGGATAGGATGGTGTCAAAGATTAAGAGTCAATTCTTTCCAAGTGATCATGCAATACAAACTTTTAGAAAGTTGCAAAACTTCAAGCAAAAAGAAATGGATGCCATGGCCTACATAGAGGAGTTTCATAAGTTGAGTATTAGAGCTGGTCATGTTGAAGATGAGACTAAGAAGATAGCAAGGTATTTGAATGGATTGAGATTTCAAATTCGAGATGAATTAAGTCTTCCTACTCCTAGGATGGTTGAAGAATGTTTTCAATTAGCTGCTAAGGCAGAAGAGAAGTTAAAGAGAAGGCAAGAAAGAAAAGGAAGAGGCAAAGGCAGCACTAATAGAGGGAGAGATTCAAGTTCTATTTCAAGAAAATCATATGAAAGCCAAGAAGATGCAAGCAAGGACAAGGAACAAGTTGTTGATCAAAGAGGTGGATTTAGAGGCTTTAAAGGCATATTTGGTGGACAAGGTAGGGGTTCAAATACCTTCACATGGAGATGTTACCATTGCAATCAGTTTAGCCATCAAGCATGGAAGTTCCCAGAGAAACAACCTTCTTCTTCACATGGTGGTGAAAAGAGAGTCCAGTTGGTGCAAGAAGATGAAGATGAGAGTGTAAACTCTCCAATGCAATATGTTGCTCCAAAAGTTGGAGAATTGTTGATGGTTAGAAGAACACTCCTCAAAGCATTCAAGGAGAAGGAGCCACAATAGAGAATGACACTTTTCAAGACAACTTGCAAATGCATGGGAAAGGTATGTAAAGTTGTAATAGATTTAGAAAGCACAGATAACATGGTGTCTATTGAAATGGTTGATAAACTTAAGTTGGAAAAGATACCACATGATACACTCTATAAGGTTCCTTGGTTGAATGAGAGTCAATCTATTTTGGTTAATGAGCAAGCTTGGGTTGAGTTCAATATAGGTGGATATAAGGACAAAATTCTTTGTGATATATTGCCTATGGATGTGTGCCATTTGCTACTAGGGAGACCATGGCAGTTTGATGGGCATGCAATATATGATGGTAGGATCAATACTTATGAGATTGAAAGGGATGGAATCTCTTTTACATTAACTCCATTAGTAGAAGATGATAGGGTACAACCTAATGCAGCCAAGGTGATAATGTTGGGTAAGAAAGAGTTTATAAAGATAGAGGAAGCAATGAATATGGAGGTTGCGGCCACTTCAAGACTTGAAGGTACCAAGACAACAAAGGTGAAGAGTGATCTGATTTTGGAGGAAAATGATATTGAGAAGATCAAGGATGAATTGATTTTGGAAATTCAGGGTTGGCTTAAAAAGCATCTTGCTATGATGGTAAGTGAAATGTTCCATTCATTGTTTGCACAAGAGGATAGTGATCATTCCCAAGTTGGTCAATTTGAGATTAGCAGACTTGAGGTTGGTCATTTCATATCAAGGGTTTATGAATCTGATCAAGAAGCAGTTAAAGATGCACCACAACAAGTGGAAGAGATGAAGGGTAAAGGTGAAGAGGTGAAAGGTGAGTTACAAAGGAAAGTGGACAAAACTAAGCACACAATAAAAATGGAGCAAAAGGCAGTGCATTACAAGGCACAAGGAGGTGTGGTAGCAGATAAAAGGAGCAACTTTGACAGCATTTTCAGATGTAGCACAGATGAAGGATCACCCATCAAGGGAAGAGCAACATTTTCAAGGAAAGAACCAGTCACAGGCAAAGCACAATGCATGTTTACAGTACTTGACACATTGGAAGGGATTACCAGATGAAGACAATACTTGGAGGTCAGAGTATGATGCCATCAAGCAAGGTTTTGGTTGTAGCACAGTCCTCAAGGGGACTTAAGTTCTCTTTTGTTCAGGTGTATGGTGTAGGGGCACCTTGTCAATTTTGGTCAATATGGTCACATGTTTGGTTTTTAGGTGTTTAGAGTCTTGTTGGATGTAATAAAGTCATAATAGACCATTTTTTAATGTATGGAGTCATATTGGGTCAGTTTGGAGTCATATTGTTAAAATTTTGCAAAAAGTTGAAAAGTTGCTTGTGCAACTTTGCATTTTTGGTCATAGGTGGAAGTTGAAGAGTCATACATTCGAAAAGTAGTTTTGAACCATTTGTTTTTGGTTGGACAAGTATAAAATGGCCTAAAAACATTCGAGGCAATCTTTTGGATGTAATTTTGGTGAACAAGCAACATTGAAACTTTGTTTTCCTGTAAGATTTATGTGTTTTTTGTTGCTCCAAAGATCTGTACGGCTTCGTACACTCTCCATTTGACATGAGTTGAATTGGAATTAGTAGAGTAATGAATCTTCTTTGATTTGGTTGTGGTTGTGTTGATTTTCATTGAGAATTAAGGTAGTTTGAAGTGTTTTATTTTCTAAAAACAGTCTAGAAACCCTGAATTTAAGGGTTTGATAGAGTAAAATGGAATTGTAAGCCATTCCACCTAGTGAAGCATGTTCTAACTTGGTGAAATGGCATATTTAGGCGTAGGTTTTGCAAGAGTAGGGAAGGCAGATAGATGAAGTTTGAGTGATGCCCTAGTTGTTTTCATTCATATTTCATGCAAAGAATGGTGGTTAAGAGTTGGAGTTTGATGAAAAGATATTGGTAAGGGGTGGGAGTTGGTTTGGGGAGCATGTGCAGACCCTACGAGAAATTGTTTAGGGTGTTGGTAAGGTGGAATAAGGCTTGGAGTTTGTAGTTTCAATAAACCCTCTTGTAAACAAGCCTAAATAGGCTTAGGAAGGGTTTTGTGAAAGGGTAATAGATTGAGTGTTACAAATGATAAAACTCATTGTTTTAGACTTTTTGTGACCTAGTTGTAATCCTAGAATAGAAGTTTGTGGTTGGGAGAGTGTTTGGTTTGTAGTTGCTTTGTAAAATAGGGCTAAATAAGCCTACTTCTAGCATATCAGTCAATTTTAAGAGGTGAAGGTTTGAAACAAGTGCATGCACAAATTAGATATGTCAAAGAATGTCGTAAAGGGTATCTAGAATGTCAATCCTTTTGTGGGTTGGAAATTTCTTTTGAAAGATATGCTCAATTTTCACTATTTGGAATGATATAAGGCTACATGAAGGAATTGTGAAACAATGCCAAGTTACACTTTTCAAGATTGGAGGATTGTTCAAAATAGTTTGAATTGTGATTGTTTGAAGATCTCCTCCTTGCTTTGCATCAAACATTAGGGACACAACCAACAAAGAAATGTTTGGTTTTTATCCTTAAGGGAGAGCCAAACAAGTTGTTAGGGTTTTGGTCCCTTTTTGTTTGTTGTGTGTATAGATTGATATTATGATGTAATGAATTAGTTGAATTATGATTAAATTGACTAAGTGTGACATAATTCAAAAGTTACAAAATAAAATATTAGAATTAAAAAAAAGTATATCTAGGAAAAGACAGAGAAGATGTCAAAATCTGGAGTTGAACATCTAGGATGCTAGTGCATCGCATAGGTGTCTAGTACTGCCAAAAATTAGGGTTTCAATGTTGATACGAACTCAACACTATCTAAAGAGTTATGATTTTGAAAATTAAGATCTAGCATGTGATGGTGTTTGAATAATCCACATGCCCTAGTTTATCAATGATAAGTCCACAAAGATAAGAGATAGGTTTTAAGAGTCTTCAAATGTCAAATCCACTTTACACAACCACCTATAAACCTACAAAATAGACAAAGGGGAAAGGGTTGTGTCGTATAGGGCTTGCTTTGGTCAAACCCCATGTTGGTGTTCCCACCTCCACAATAGCAATATTGATGAATGATAAAGAGTGTGTGCTCTCGAGGGAGCGAAGGAAAAATAATAAAGATAATAATGATAAACAAACAATATGTTACCACTCAAATTGAAACCCTTGTTAGACTGGTGCATTTATGTCAATCCCACACAAGGAGGATGAAGAGGTTTCCCCAAGATCCTACAAGTGTTAACACGTAATAATAACAATAAATAAGAAACATAATACAATATTTGAACATAGATTTGCTAATAGATTGTAATTGACTTGAATTATATCTCTAATATTTTGCTTGTCTTCTGATTTTTTCTTTTGATTGCATTAATTGTCTTTGTTGTCTAGTTGCTAGAGAGTTAAAGAGTTATGAAGGAGAGGAGTTGTATATATACGAATTCAAACACATATTGAAATAACCATGTTTAGAGAGGCCAACAACAAAGTTGCTTTCTAAACCACATTGAGGCCAACATTCAAATTCAAAAAATTGTGCATGAATGGCTAAGACATAGACACGTGCTAGTGTCCCAACATAATTTGCTTTGCAAAGGCCTGATAAATAAGGATTTAATTAAATTTCCCAAAAAGATGACAAAAAGGTACATCACAAGTGTAATTAAGCACATGCACCAAAGTGGGTGCCAAATCTAGCATGAAATTGTGAACAGAAACAATTTACAATGCTACATCATCAAATCATTTAATTGGAATGAGCCTTTATCACCCATACAATACAGTTTAATCTAGAAGGGAAAATTCCTTCAACAATTAGCACGATAAAAGGTATACAAAACATGCTAAAGCAATGAAAAGCCAATCTATACATGACTCCCAACAAATTAAAATAAGAAAATTGACTTGTGACCAAGATTCATAGTGAAGGGATTTGGTGCTTTCTCAAGTTGTATTAAATAAAAAGCTAGCATTAAACAAGACAAGGTGGAATAATTTATGACCTCGGTTTTATGGTTCCTACATGGTAAGAGGTAAAGGTTGGAAAAGTGTCACATGATAGATACATATTCCAAAAAAGAGCATTATGTAATGATTATCATGTTTTTTCTTAAAGATTAGGAGTTGATGCAATGCTCAAGTTAAACTATTGATCACATATGATTAAGCATGATTGCTCTTGAAATCTAAAGACATCAAGATTAGAAGCTTCCAAGAAAATTGGTGATCACAATAATTGAGGTCAAGTGGATAAAATTGCCTAAGATGGATGCAACATTGAAAAGAAAAGAGTTTCTAAGAAGGCATCCAATCTTTAGGCATATTCCAAGGAAAATGTGATGTAGAGGTCAATTTAGAGAGAGTTGAGAAACCTTATTCTTATTCATATTTATCATTAAGTTACATTTGATGAGTCACCCAAAGTTATTTTTTATTTACTATTTAATGGTTTGATTCCTGACATGCATCTCATTTGTGTTACATAGCTCAGGATTTTAACTATGGCAAGATTTTTGACAAGACCAGCCATCGTAGTACTAGTTTAACATAAGTGTGATTAAGTCTTTATTACTATATTTAAGAGTAAAGCTTTCTAATAAGGCCATGTTGTGTACTTAAAAACATAATATTATAAGTATTTTATAGGATATTGTATCCCTAGCCCTTGATCCCTTGGCCTATAATCTATGTATAAATTTGGGAGTAATATTTATCTATTTACCTTTAGGTTAAGGAGGGATTACAAGAAAACTTTATTCTATGTATCTTTTAACATTTTTATTCTATTTGAGAATGTTGCATTAAAATAGTTGAGTTATTAGTAGCTAGTTTAATTCTCACATGTTTGCACACCAGAACTTATCTCTAAACACTTATGCATCTTATATGGCTTACTCCATGTCCATGTACATATCTTTACAATTATTTTTTCGTTGAACACCTAAGTTGGTTTCTTTTGTGGACTTAATTTACAATTATTTAGTTATGAGTTATAAATTCATTACCTAGAGCATATGCACCAAATACATATGCTACTACCAAAATTTGGATGTAATGCAAAGCCATAAAAATGTATGATTAGCTTGCATATCACATAGAACATAAGTTGATTTTAAATCAATTCAAAAAATTACACTATATATAGTGGGTTGTTATCAATAGATCATATATTTTCCATTTTTTCTTTATATTGTACATGTTTATTTTAGACAAATAAAAACATAATACATTGTTATCACTAGTCTACAAACTTGTGTGATGGTTAGGCCCAACCAAAAAGTGTATTCATAGGAATGTTTATTATAATTTCTGTCAACAACTAGATCTTTAATGAAAGACATTTTTTGGGGGCATGACTCACACTTGCAAGCATTTGGTTTTAACTTATTATTCATAGGAAAGTGTAGTATAATTTCCATCGACAACTAAATCTTCAATAAAACTTTTTTTGTTTTTTTTACGCATCTTTGGTTTTAACTTCTTATTCCATGATGTATATGTGTGTAAGATGGACATTCTCTTTTTACTTTACCATCGTACACCACTATCAACATAATATATAAAATCTTCAAAGATCTAAACAAAAACCAAAGTCATACAAATAATCTTCCAAACAAGTAACACAATTTTGAAAGGTCATAAACGCTAATTTAATTGAAATGGCATTCAAATTTGTCGATCTTAAAATTGAGTTTCTCACCAAAAGTTCTAGATTGATATTGTATAGAGACTTAAATTTACAAGTTTTTCATTCTAAACTCTACGTTGCATAATCTATTCTAAGCAAAAGCATCATGACATCATGATCTAAATAACATTTTTTTTTTTTGGAATTTAAAGCAAAGAGTGTGGAAGGGTGTATCTCAAGGAGTGTGAAAGGGTATTGGAGCATGCATGTAGGAAACTACTAAAACACAACTATAAATCTTCAGATGCCTTGAGAGAGGTACTCTGCTCCGTGACATAATAGTCCTCTTAGTTTTTCCTAATCAGGATAAAAAATAAGGAAATAAAGAGTAAATTTGGTATAGTCATGCTGACATAAATTAAATTATATTAGATCTTGAGTTGTTATATGAGGACTCATAAACAAGATAATTCATATAATCTCTTTTAACATGGAAGATATAACATCTAAGCTATCTAATTTTGCAATCGATGATTCATTTAGTTTTGGGATTAAAGAAGCAAATATTAAATAAATTTTAACTGTTATTATCTAGTCTGTAAACATAAACATATTCGGTTTATTTAATTTTGGGATTAAAGAAGCAAATGTTAAATAAATTTTAAAGTGTTATTATCTAGTCTGTAAACAGTTTTTACAAAATTCTTTTATTATTTATTTTTATCAATCAACACAATAAATATTGCATATTCTCTCTACATTCAATTTGGTAGTCTGCTTATTTTTAGATGCTTTATAAAATTTCATATTTGTCAATTTAGAAAATAGATAACTCCTCTTTCAAATTTTATAAAGAATCAAGAACTTCGCTTCAAAGGAAATATGTATGTTCTTTCTCAAGGAGATCTCCATACAAGTCAATTAGTCTCCAAATGCGAAGATTGGCATTTTTGTAAATAAATTGTCAAACATCTTTTAAATAAACTCAAGTTCTGGACATTGCACCTAAATTAGCACATCAGCACAAGAGGCATGAGCCCATTTCTTACCACTAGGCATTAAGAACTCATAGCAAAATGGTTTAAGAACATTTAGATCTCTGTCCGGTTAAGAGGTTAAAAGATTATTTTCATTCAATATATAAATTATATATAAGCTCTTCTTATGCTTAAGACATTCTTATTTTAAGGGAAAATTTTATTAATGAAGCTCGTATAGATCAATTATTATATTACTTAAAAATGAAACGCACATTTTCATTTATTATATCACAATATAAATGCATAAAAATTTGATACTTATATGGATCCTCATTTCCCCTATGTGCCTAATTCACATATACATTTGCAACACCTACTTCCCAGCTCTGCCCTTAGTCCCAAAAAAATAGCCTCTGTTAATACTCAAATAGACTTTGTTAATACTCAAACTTAAGGTTATTTATACCTTGGTCAAGCATGGAAACTAAGAGTGAAACCTTATGATGAATGTAACTGATTGTGGTATTCCTCAAATCTGCCATGATAATCATTGTAGCTTTTGTTAAATCAACAGCTTTCTGATTGAGGTTAGGAAAGCCTCATTGAGAGATGAATTTTTGAATGATATTGATTCAAATATTTTGAGCATTCATACCATAATAAAAAACAATCAGAAAGGCATGCCACCATCCATTGGACCATCCCAATGATCATCATATTCTTCAGCTTCTTCAACATTTTCATTGCGACTTCTCTTTTGCAGATTCTTGTATGTTTTAATTCTTGTGTATAATCTGCAAAGAAAGCGTGCCACCTTTGAAATACTTTCTTCTATAGTTTGTCAGATCAACTTGTATATACTGATACTGTTATAAGTTTCCTCTCCTAAGAAAAAGGTTATAAGCTATATGTTCGCTAAGAAAATGATTATATCTTGGTAATACTCATAATGATAACACGGTGATTTTCAGATACATGCTCTGAATTTTTTCATAATTTAAACAAACTTCACATATTCATCTAATTTCTCAAGAACATTTTGCAATTTAAAAAAACAATACAAAAAAAATTTAACGTTCAGATACCATAAACTGCTCAAGAGCAAAGAGAATCATGTGAAATACATAATTAGTTGCCATTAAATGATATAATGAGTTACAAACATTTGTCATCAATGAGAAAATAAACTCCATTTGCTCACTGTCAATTGTAAAACATCCTGAAGAGCATCCTTTTGTAATGTAGGTAGACAAATAGCTGCTTATTTGAACTGCCTTGTAATGTCCCATTTTTGAAATAGGATTTAATAATAAATAATAAAATTAAAATATAAAAAAAAAAGGTAAAAACAAAATATAATATAATTAAAATTTAATTAAGTTTAATGAATGGTCAAAATGCATGAAATGAAGAGTTGTGACTCCCTCAAACATGAGATATAAAAGGGAGGAGTTCATTTGAAAAAGGAGGGAAAAAAAGAAGGGAGCATATGAATCAAGGAAGGATTAATGGAAGAAGAAAGGAATGGGAAGAATATAAGGAAGTGACGCTTTCAAAGGGCAGAAATTATGAAGGATTGTACTCTTTCAAAGGGTGCTAATCATGAAAAGTTGTGACTCTTGCAAAGGGCAGAAATGATGAAGAGGTGCGACTTCTCCCTTACATTGGAAGATATAAAGGGGAGAAAGTTTCATTTGAGGACATGCAAGAGAGATCAATTTGAAAAAATAATTTATTATTCTCAAAAAGGCAGCAATGAAGGGTGGTGACTCAAATTCTTAAGAAAAGTGGCAACTCTTTCACCAATAAAGGAGAAATCGTTCCAAGCATTCAAGGATCACTTATCAATCATCACTCACCAATGCATCAAATCAGCACTCATTCAATCATCATTCATGAATCCATCAAATCAATCATCACTCACCAATGCATCAAATCAGCACTCATTCAATCATCATTCATGAATCCATCAAATCAATCATCACTCACCAATGCATCAAATCAGCATTCATTCAATCATCATTCATGAATCCGTCAAATCAATCATCAATTATCAAAATCAAGCAAATGATCAATCAGCAAATCATCATCATAAATTATCGATTCATTCAATCAATCAAACATACAAACATCCATCATTCAAACATCAACCATTCTAGCCTTGAATCATTCAAAAATCAATCATTAACACAACAATCATTGAAATATCAATCACTAAGGCATCAATCAAGCAGATTGGATAAAAGGGAAATAAGGATTTGAAATAATAAGAGATCTATTGGAATAAATATTATTTTTAGCAAGAGTATTATTGGGAAGTAAGTTTTAAATATAATTGTGTGTGTGTGTGTGTGTGTGTATATATATATATATGATAATCCATTTTGAATTTAGGAGAAACAGACTGCAAATAGGAAGGATGGCCAGCCTTCTGGGTTCACAAGAGATGAAGGATGACCAGCCTTCATGCTCTTATCAAGTACGCCACGTAGAGATGGAACGGATGATCAACCTTCCATGCTCTTGGGCTGGAGGGTGGAAGGAACCAGAAATCCTTCTGTGCTTTTGGGCTTGATCAAGGAGGACAGCCAGCCTCCAAGGTGGACTGAGGGATGGGAGGGCGACCCACCTTCCATGCTCTCACAATACAAGGGCAACCACCTTTGAGATTGCAGTCTGCAAACTTTTCAAACGAATTCCTAATGGGACTATTATAGGAATTTACTTTGGATGGCTTTAACTGAATTTCAATATGAATAATGTTTGTATGATATCATTATGCCTACTAATGTTAGTAAAAATAGATGTTATCATGGCTTATGATTTAATGTCAATTTCCAGTGACTAATATTGTGTGCAGGACCTAAACCAGGATTTATCTTATAAAAGGCATTTCAATTGATAAACTTATACTCTTAAATGTATTACATTTCTTATTTTAATTGGAATTGTGGTTTTGGGGCAAAAACTAGGAATAACCCCAAAGGGGACATTACATGCCTAATCTTTTAGGAATAAACCAGCTTTGAGGGAATACTGAAACTTCTTCAGTCAATCGGAACACAAGAATTGCCAATCTTTTTCGACCCTTATCATTGTCCCATTTGAATTTATATACTCATCATCCTTTGTATCTGGGATTACCCCTTTACATAACCATTGCCAATCATCCTATTTATTTATTCCAGTCATAGGCTTCCTAAACAACATATGCATGCTTGCAACCTTCAACATTTAGCCGCACATTAAAGCAGACACAGAGGTGCCATATTTGAATTCTATACTGACCTGGCATCAGACCATTGATTGCATCAGCAGCCCACGCATATATTGACAAACTTCAAGACTGTTAGGATTTAAAAATCCTTGTCATCTGTTATTAAATATTGAGTTTTGTCGATCTCAGCTGTGCAGTTTAGAATGATGAGACCTAGTATCCAGTGGTCATTGAACAAAAATTCAAATCAAATGCCCACATCAAATTGCAAAATCTTCAACTCTGCACATCACAAAAATCATGCTCCGCGACTGTTTAAAAGGATAGGTAAGCCATTGTTCTATTTCCATTGTGCATTCTTGATGCTAGCTCTTGAATAACAGAGTTTATAGAAATTTATTGACCGATTAAATCCTCCATAGGGTCTACTCTGCTTCAAAATTTATTAGCATTGTAGCTTTGCTTCACTTTGTAACTGTTTTGTTATTAGAAGCATTTACAGAAAACTCAAAACTATTTTAGTTCCATAAACCACCACTTTCGTAATATTTAGTTTGCAAATAATCAGTCAAATGAATAGTTGCCATCCTCCCCAATAATGGGCTAAGTCTGTCTCCTCTCTTGCCTCAAGAGATGATGAACTGGACAAAGGCACCTCAGCTTTCTGTCAAACTTAACAGAGACAGCACCTCACAAGGCAATCCTAGTCAACCAAGCTAAGATAGTATTTTCCATGGCAAACAAAGTTCTATAATGATTTGTTGCCTTGGATGCACTGGGAAAGTGAAATTATCCAGCACAGGCAATTGCTATAAAGCAAGGTCTTGCAGTCAGCTAAGAATTCCCTTCTTTACTTCATTATCTAATGAGATTCTAAAGTTATTATAGGGATGATTCAATGGCACAAGAAAAAAGTTTTATTTGTCATCCTTTGTTGGCTCTAATATCTGATATTTTATAGTAGCAAAAATTCCAAATTGAAAAAATAAATAAATAAATAAAAGAGCACAGTTTTACATTTCTTTTTATGCATACATATAAAAAATGCTACTTTTTTGGAGACGAGGTCAATGTCTATCTCTTTCTCACTAAATAACTGAGTCATTGACCCTAAATTGAAGTTTCTGTATGAAGTTCTCATTTCTTGTTCTACCCAAATTCTTTTGCCTGAACATAATTCATGATTTTTTGACATCTCATTTTTTGTTCTTTCAGGAACATGGCTACTATGGCTGAATTTTCAACATTGCTTCAGGTTTTAAAATATTAACCCTCAAAATGTCAAGCATTTTGGTTAACAAGGAAGCAAACAAACTAGATCATTAGGGGCTAAAGTAGGAAGCGTGTAACTTACAAGAGAAATGGGCAATCTGGTATGCTGGGGCAACCCTGATGATCAATTAACCTTGATGATTGCCCACAAACTGATGAGCCTTT
>VDFB02253598.1:0-18655 GCA_007258455.2 Sequoia sempervirens
GAATGATAGCATTTGTTAATTGCCTGAAGTTGTATTTATAAAAGCAAGTGTTTTGTAACTGTGTACTTGGGGGAAAGTATTTTTTAATGTGAAAATATAATTCTTCCAGAGTGGTAATTGTGGAAGGGTTGTTGTAACTTTAGTTCAGCCTTTAAGTTTTCTTGGGTAGTGCACGTATAGGGATTCAGTATTGGACATCTGTAGAGATGTGTACCTTTTGAGCTGTAATGGTTATTGTGGTCAGTTTTAGTGCACTGTCTACCCTTGGCATGTAGTTTGAGTTATGTGTTCTCGATAGGGGAGTGGCTTTTAGCGAGGGTCAGGACATAAAGTGGTCCTAGGACAACTTATGTGGGAGTCAGTTTAATCAAGTGGAAATTAAATAATCTATTAGGTTAATACATTTAATAAGACAATTAACCTCGCTCATTGGCTCAAGGGCTTCTATGATACTTGAGATGAGTCAAGAAGTCCTGGACTAGTTAGATCGTTATCTTGTCTTCTCGAAAGATAACTGATTCCACATCGGTGTGCATGTGGGGTCAGAATCGTGAGAGGTTACCAAGATAACCCTAGACGAGGGTCGGGACCTAGGAAGATCTCCTTTGGATAACCAATAACCATTGTGATGACACTCCTCCTATGACAAAAGTTAATTTATTTGTATTGTGTTTATAATTGATTCAGTGATTCTGGAAGTAATGTTACCATTGCTCTTGTTTACCTGTAGTGTGAGTATTTTGTATATTGCCTATGTCTAGAGGTAGTAGGATTGTCTCAGTTACCTTTTACTATCTCCTAGCACGGGGGCTAGGCCTACGGGTACCATATGATTAGGTGGCATGCTTCTTCATTGTTGAGTTCTCTTCCTGTTCGTGATGGAGAGATCTTCTTGTTCGAGGAGCTTGTGTGGTTCTTTGGAGTTGTTCTTCTCTTTCTTCATTGTAACTGTGGATCATTATGTATAATTGTAGTACCTCATTTATATTGAGGTTCAAATCTTTGTGATGTAATTGTAATAATATTTGTGGTCTATTCATTATTGGATTCAATGGTGTATGGAATGTTATGTAGTGTTGTATCTGTGGAAATATGTTCAATACATTTCTATGTGTTAGATTTATCTTGCAATGGTTTAATGCTTTGTTGTATGTTGTATCTTGAGTTTAGTATTCATATGCTATGGTTGGTTTAAATTTTATAAGTAATGGTGTTCACATGTAGAAACGTTGCGTAGCCTAGAGGATGTATGTGGTTAGAGTAGGATACTTTACTCGTCTTGTTTTACCTTTTAAGAAAAAAAATTTGTTGTGCTTTCGCAGTGTTGCATCGTCCTCTAGGTTGTGGGACGGGGTTTTACACTTGGTATCAAAGCCTACATTTAAACACTGGGTACTCTAGGTTAATGTTGGAACCATTAATTTTTTGCATAAGATTTAAGTTTCATATCTTGTCTTACACCTTGGTGTGTTTGTGCAGGATCATGCAACCTAGGAGAGGTCAAGGCCGTGGTCATGGCTGTGGAGGCAGACATGGGGGTAGTCAGCAAAAGTCACCTCTGCATGTTTCTCATGATTCTGACCGTGAGGAGCAATAGGATTCTCAAAACATTCTGGGAGGCGGTATTCAAGATCTAGATCCACTAGGGATCGAGGGTGCACAATTGCATCAGTTATTGGAGGAGACTCTTGCCCATCTTGGGCCAAGGTAGGAGGTAGATCAAATTGTTGTTAGAGAGAGGGATGTACTAGCTCAGTCAGATACAGTTATAGCTGCACATATGAGGGATTTACTTAGGGCTCAACCCCCCATATTTGATGTATTAGGTAGCAGCTTAGAGGTGGAGACCTGGCTGATTGACCTGAACAGATGCTTTGCTATGCACCCATATGGTAGCAATACTAGAGCCAGATGTGCGATTATGCACTTGAGAGGATTTTCCTCCATGTGGTGGAGATTGGAGGAGTAAAAGCTCCATATTGATATTGGTACCGTATCTTGGGAGATGTCTCTTGAGAGGTTTCGTGCTAGATTTCTCTCAGATCATTAGCGATAGCACCATGGGGATGAGTTCCATACTCTACGGTAGATGACTATGTCAGTGGAGCTATACAAGCATCATTTTTACGAGCTCAAACATTATGCAGGCATAGGTGATGATGAGGGCATGTTGGTGTAGCACTTTCTTAGGGGCTTAAATGCCTGAATCAATGGAGGTGTGCAGGTTTTCAAACCTAAGACCATGGAGGCAGCAGTAGATAAGGCCAGACTTATTGAGGAGAATTTGTCAATGGCCTTAGGTGGTCATGTTGGAGTACAGGTGGGCAACACTTCAGCCGCAGGGACTAGTGTACATAGTGGACAACCGTAGGGAGCTGGACCACCTAGGGCACAACTGACACCAGCACAAATTGGATAGTACCTGAACTTGTAGGGAAAACGAAAGGAATTTCTACCTAGACAGAGTGACAGTTATCAATCAGGGGCTGACTGGAATTGGAGACGTGCCAAACACTTCAGTGATGCTTAGCCAGGATAGAGTTCTTAGTCTACCTATAGGGGTAGTGTTCATCAATCTAGAACACCGTTTGGAGGTAGTTTCCCATGGTCTAGTGTACCTTCAGGTGATAGAGACTTCAGTAGAGGTACTGGTTGTTTCGCTTGTGGCCAACAAGGTCACATAGTGTGATAGTGTCCTAATAAGGACACAACTGGATATACTCAGAGGCCAACGGATTCAGAGTTGATAGTAGGTGATGCCAGTAGATCACATAGGGTGTTTACCATGGTGGATAACCACCAGGCTGAGCACCAAGGTGCTATTGGAGAGGTTTCTAGTGGAGGACACACATCGTTCTTTGGGAACTATGCATATTTTTTAGTGTTGGGAGTTGATCCTCGGGGGTTGAGATACTGACACTTCAGCTACTTGGGAGAATGTGACTGGGATCCTAGGGAGCTCTTGTAATGCCCCGCCGTGTGAACCCCAAAGGACAACAAACACCGTACAATTTTTTTTTTTTTGAAAGTGAAACATTGCGGAACATTGCATATAATGAATGTGTGCTCACATTAAACGAAAAGCAATTATGCATTTGCTAAATCATTCACGTCCTCTGGGGTACACGAAACGGTCATTACAAATCATAAACTTTTATCAAAAGGAAGAGACTAAACAACCAAGAACACATAGTGATGACACACTACTATTAATGATCACAAGCGTGGAAAATGATACATCATTTCATTGCAATTCAATTCACAGTTCCATAATACAACTACAGAGCATATTTCCACAGATACAACATATTAAAGATACATTAGTTCATCACCTAATTTTTTTTTTTTTTTTTTCTTTTCCTAATATCAATGGGAGAAGTATATTGAGTACAAGAATGAGAAATTAATGAAAAATAAGGTACAAAGTGACCAATCTCATGCCCACATTTTACACACTAAACAACTAGGCAAAACTGTAGCATCTTTCCTAATTTCGCAATAATTTTTATTGTATTTTATTTTATTTTAATTTTTGTGTTTACTTATAAGACAACAACAACACAATTCACTACTTATAGCTATATTCAATGATCACACAAGTTACAAGAAAGATAGAAGTGATTTACTAACTTTGGAAATAGAGTCTACTTACTTAGGTCAGCTTAACATACCTCTTACATTCTATTTTATCAACAAGTCCTTGCTCCCAATGCCTATACCTACAAGGTCTACATGACTTGGCATACACATAAGATCAAAGATAGTTAGCACATGATTACTAAGACAAGCTATATAAATCAATGGTAGTTTTTACGTTATCAAGAATAAATGACAAGTCTCAAACAAGACTCAGAAGAACAGTCCTAGGGGCCTGACCTAATGCCTCAGGGGCTCATCACTTGATGGCCTTGCCTACGTATATAATTCGCAGAGGCACCATAGTTTGACAACTTGAGTTGCTCCAACTCACCCACATGGGATATAACCATTAGTTTACAATGAACGACTTGACTTTCTTCATACACATAACACTATAACATAGACATAAAGCAACATGCAACGAGTACAACATTGCTTGATTAGGAGACTCTTTCAAATAGTTTCAAAACTAGACTCACAACAACAAGGGTGTACCAATGCATAAAAGCCACCAAACAAATACACGTGCGAGGCATGAACCATCTCGCTCATAATCATAACCAAAGGCAAGGAGAATCATGGAACATGGTACACCCACGAACTCAAAATAGAAATACGATCAATGGAACACAAAGGTCTAATCATGGGAAGATTCCACACAAAATAGGTTTCCCATCGCCTTTGGAAACCTAACAACCTACCACCCATAACTTATCAAATGGGAGTGGCTTAAGCATTTACGAGTTCCCAACTTATCCAAAACATGTCTATACATAAAGATTACCTCAAAAGCAAAATAAAGCAAAAAGGAAGGTAAGATCAACATGGAACCACTAGTATGCATAAGAAATCAATTCCAACGAGCACTCAAAGTATAACCAAAATAAATATCCAAACATGTTCAAAGAGACTATACATACCCACTTATTTGAATGTGAACATAATCCAAACTTATTAAAGATAATGTAATAAATAATTAAATAATCCACTATGATTAAAAGCATTTCCTTTATAATATATTTTAAATAGATAAGCACTTGGGAAAACCTATAGTATTCAAAACATCAGTTTTCTTTTGATTTAAAATTCATAGCCTGTACTTTTGTTTACTTCAAATTGATTAAAACTTAACCTATATATATCTGTTATTTTAAACTAATAAATTTAATTCAAATGTAACCTGATTTTTATTGCAAATTAAATTTAATTAAAAGTATGACATTTACCTTTGTTGACTTCAAAATAAATAAATTTTAATTTAAAATCTACCATATACGGTTTATGAGAGTCACAAATCTAAAAGTAAAGATGTTTGAAAATCAAATTTAATTTTAAATAAGCTTGTAATTAAATCTAATTTTAAATGCACTTGAAACGAGTCGAGTTTTAAATATACTACAAAAATGAATTACCATTCCAGTAACTTACAGGGTAATGAAATTACCCATATCTAATAAATCAAGTCTTAAATAAATCAAATTTAAATATACTACAAAGATAAATTACCATTACAGTAAGTAACTTAAGGGTAATGAAATTACCCATATATGATAAAAACAAGTTTTAAATAAATCTAATTTTAAATAAATCAAATTTTAAATATTCTACAAAGATAAATTACCATTAATCAAATTTTAAATGTACTACAAAGATAAATTACCACTACAGTAACTTACAGGGTAATGAAATTTACCCATATATAATAAAACAAGTTTTAAATAAACCTAATTTTAAATAAATCAAATTTTAATTTTACTTATTTATTTATTTTACAAATAAATTTAATCTAGATGTAAAATTTACGCAAATCACAAATCTATCAGTAAATGAATTTTTAAACAATTTTAACTTTAAATAACCTGCAAATAAAACTAATTTTAAATGCACTACCCCAATATTCACGACACTCATTTTAACTCCTCGCCATATCCATAATTACAAATAACCTAACTTGGTAAAAACATGCATTTATTACATGATATTATAAATTCATGAATTAATTAACTCTACTAAGATTTAAATGTATATACCTAATCTGTGAGTAAAATTTTAATTTAAAGAAGGATTGGCATTGTGTTCTAACAAATTTTACCATTTAAACAAGATAATTCAAACAACCTACTTCACATTAAATAATATTTGTATTCACTTTAATCTAAAGAAACTTGAGATAAGGTTACAACCTAATAGACAAAAATTATGTTGATAATTTACCTTGATAATTCAAGAGAGTGGATAAAATATTTATAATTTACTTTACTTGTGAGTAATAACTACCTATTAAACTCAAATGATCATATATTTATCTTTAAATCAAAATTTAAAATTGTAAACTAATGGTATTAACAACAATTTTTATTCTGTTTTATTTTATTTATAAGTAACTACCATTTCACTAGATTATAAACAATTAATCTCAGATGTCTTAATCATTGTCCATATATATGCTTATCTACAAATTCATTTATATAAGTACCTATTCTTTACGAAATAAAATAGCAAATATTTTATTTTATTACATTGATCTTTTTTAAAATGTACATATAATTTAATTTATCCTTGTATAAATATAAATATTTATAAAGAAGAAAAAGGGGATTATTTAATAAGCATAAATATTTATAATAGACGGTTATAAGTAAAGAAAATGGTCTTAAACATATTAATTATCTTTATAAGATGCAAACACCTCTTAATTAAAAGAGCACTGAACATGGGAAGCTTTTAGGGAAAATAAAAAGAATTATTTTAAAATCTCAGAAGCAATCTTTAAAATCAGATTTTATTTTATTTTTGTTTTAACAATAATGCACATCACATGTCATAGATGATTTATTTCTTAATTCATATTACGAACCTAAATTGTGTTGCGAAAAAGACTAGATGCAAATGTGATTAGAGAAGCTATTTAATCCACTACATGAAATCACGCCTAAATGCAACAGCTGCGGAAGTTTTCCAAAGGTTATAAAATTTACTGTGCTTTTCCAAGACTAAATGTTGCAAGCTGAGAAGAGTAGCGAAGGGTAAAGGGAGATTATTTAAATTTATGTACCCTACAAAATCTTTTAAATTTATGCACCCTACAAAATCTAAATACTACAGCTGAGATAGATTGCCAAGATATCAGGGGAATTAAGTATGTATGCAACAATTAGAAGGAATATCCCAAGGCCACTGGTGAAAGCAATAACAATTTAGTAGCCATTGAATAATCAAGAAAGGGGTTTAAAATCAAAATGGCACATGAAGCATAACAATAGAAATTACCCTCACCCTTTTGGAGTTTCCTTGTGATTACATTGACCATCTGTGATAGATTGTCAATAAAAATTCAAGAAAGTTATTTAAAATTTAATACTCCCTTTTGTTTAAGTGCTGCAGCTGAGACAAGCTGATAAGATTTCAAAGAGGCTATTTAATTTTCTATCAGAAATCTAGGCTAAAATACTACAGCAGTGATAGGTCACCCATGGTATCAGGAAGATTATATACTCTAAGAAGAAATGGCTCAGGAAGATTATATACTCTAAGAAGAAATGACTCAATGCCACAAGGGAGAGAATTTAAGACACAATAGCTAATGAAGAATAATGAAGGGATTCAAATGAAGTTAACACATGAAGCATATATATATAAATAGAATACATGCAAACCCAATTTGTTTTGACTTTGCAAATCAAACAAAAATTAGAGGAACCAACCTGAAGAATTTGCAGCTTGAGATGTTGTGATTCCCCCCTGCAACTTCCTCTCTCTTTTATTTATTTATTTATTTTTTTCTTCTGATATCCTCTCGCCAAAAGTTTCTTTCCCTCCCCCATTCTACTCCTCCCCTTTTTCCCCAGTCACCCCCAAAATAAATTCCCGTAACAATCCAAGGTTTCTTGCTAAAAGAAAGGTTTACAGGTGGCAAGATTTCCATTTTACCAAATTACACCCGACACTCTAAATTTACTCTGCTTAACACTTGGAGAAATTTAACAAATCAATAATTCTACCCCCACTATTCTTGACAGTGGTGAAAGGTTTACAAATAAATTTCATTATTTTAATTTATCATACTTTCCTCGATTTTACCCGTGATAATTCATACTTACTCAAATTAATAAAAATCTCGGGTGGATAAAACTTTTAACTATATAATTATATTGAAATGCAAAATAAATGCAAATTTGTATTTTTAAATGATGGATATATAAATTTTAAATTTAAATTTAAATTATTTAGAGGGATGTAATAAAATATTACATCTTAAATATATATATATATATATTTATTTTTGACTTAATCCTTAACAATAATTAATTAGATAATGTTATTTAATTAAATAAATAATATTATTTAATTAACTAACAATATTATTTGATAGCTAATTGGGAATTTACACAGCTAAAATTAAAATATTATTCTATTTATAATAAATAAAATTAAATACTGACAATTAAAGTAACATTCTTTTAATTTTACAAAATTTAAAATTTCCAAACTAATCTAATAATTAATTAAATCTTCACAACACACATTAATAATTAAATTTAATGTTTAATATCAACCATAATACTAACCATTGTTGTATTAATTTAACTAATTAACAATAATGATACACATCTAAATCAAACAATTAACACATTAAAATTGCCACTTAAAATGAACGGCGTAAGGCAAGATGATACCAAACAGAATGGGAACTGATGGACTACATCATCAACCGACGACGAGACAACAGACACAGATGGGGATAATTTCTTATCAAATCCCTAAACCACATCATATCATCATAACACATTATCATGTGCATCCAAGCAAAACATATAAGTCAAATAGATGAAACAATCACCAACGTAATCACGAGTATACATCAAACATAAGCAATATTTGAACAACAACAACCACATGCACATAAAGGTATCATGGGAGTTCAATAACACGAGAGGCATTATAGCTCTACCCTTGCTTTTTTGCAGGCTTCTAAGAGTAAGCCTAATCCTAGGGGGGAGGATGTGACACCGCTCCAATTTGTTATGTTTTCTTGATAACTCATATACTTTGTTAGACTTTATTTTATGTTTTTGTTATTCTATCACTGATAGTGGAGCGATGATAGACTATATTGATGTGATGACACATTGTTTGCATGGTGATTATGTTTAATATGCTTTATGTTTGCATAGATGCTTAGTTGTGATAACATTGCTATATATGCTTATTGTAGTTTACTTTTGATATATTATCTTGTTAGTTGATGTGACATTGTATTGGTGAAGAGAATGATATTGCATCACTCGCTTGAGAGTACCCTATGATTTTCGTGATTCTCTCTTCACGGTGTGTATGAATTACTATATGTATACATGTACGACTCTTTCTTATGTTGTAGGTTTGCAGGTATAGGACAACGACTTCACCTAGTTTCACAGGTCTGAACATGTCCACTACTCAATAGTAATATCGAGAAATAGTAATAGGCTACCTAGTCATACCTTTACCCTAGTATAGTGTGTCGTCAGTTTGAGTTTTGGTCTTAGCCTTATCATTGTTGTTCTGGGTATTGTATTATTGTGCAATTTTAATTTGGTAGATTAAATAAGTATTTGATTTAAATATTTAATCAATTGAATTATTGTTGTGAAGGCTTTAGAATAATACCTAAATTAATTTAATTTAGTTATGTTATTAAAAACTTTTAATTACTAAATTATATGGGAATTAAATAAATAAGATTATTTAAATTTGTTGAAATATATTAATTGTTGTATTTTATTTTAAATGCATGAGGTTGGAAAATATCTGGGGTTGTTGAGGGAAAAGATATTTTGTTGGGATAACTGTGAGTTAGAAATTTGTTATCTTATTGTTATAAATTGATTCTCGGAGGAAAATATTGGGAAAAGGGAAGGAAGTTGTTTCATGGGAAAAGTTAGGTTTTTGTTAAAAATATTGGAGAGGAAATTGTGGATTTCTCTGAGGATTTTGTTTTAGGATTTTTTTGTAGAATTCTTGGTTGTGTATTGTTGTGTATTGTTGTGTTTTCTGGAAAGAGGCAATAGCATTGGAGGAAGCTTTGGCTATATTGGAAAATTGAAGCTACAAAGAAGCTCGACAACATTTATTGAGGCAACAGTTCTTTTGGAACAAGTTCCTTTATTGTTTTTGTGAATTTTGAATTGAAAAGTTGTTTATATTACTGTAATGCAATTTGGAAAATTTTAGGAAGAGATTTACAATACTGTAGAAGCTTTTGTTCCTTTCTTTTAAAATATTGTTGTGAAAGAGGAACCTTTGTAGAAAAGAATTAAAAATCATTTGTGTAAATTGATCATATGAAAAAAATTGATACAAAAGGAAATTATATAAATCTTTGTAGAAAAAACCTTCATTTTACTTTGATTTCCCAATTCTTTTTAATTATCTGGGAAAATGAAATCTCTAAGCTTTCCTATAGAAATTTTTTTCTGTGTAATTTATTTGCATATATATAAATATATACATATAAATATAAATATATAAACTTCTTCTTCAGTGATTGGATTAATTTACATATAAATATATACATATATATATATATATACATATATATTAAAATATATATGTACATATACATATATAAATGTTTTATTTTATTTAAAACACTGGAATTTTTAATGGGAAATGAATTCAAAAATCATCGTACGGTGAATTCTTTACTGTGGAATGAAAATAAATAAATAAAAATTAATTGAGTTTCATTTTTGGTTTGGCCGGGGGTAAAACCCTAGCCACACCCACACTAGGGGTGCGTTGCTGTGTGCAGCACTCCCCACATCTGTGTGGGGTAAGTGTTGCTACAGGAAGTGGAACCCCCCTACATGGTAATGGCGCAGCTAGGGTTGCGTCCCTGTGCGCGCGCGTATTTGTGTTTTGTTTTATATATTGCATTTGGGTTTGAATATATATATATTATATATGATATATAAATATTATATATAATATGTATATATATTTATTATATATATGTATAATTGTATATATATATATTTATTTAAATTGTTTTTTTTAAGTTAGTAAATGATTTTTAAAGAAATATTAAAGGGGTAAGTGAATGCAAGCACCAGTCTTTATTTTATAATGAAGTGATTTTCTTAGTAAGATTGGGATTCGTTTTATCTATATTTGTGGATTTGGAAACTGAACTTTTGTTTTAATCATTATGGATTTACTAAATAGAATTATATTTAAATGGTGTATTTTAATAGGTGAAATTGATTGTAATGGATTTAGGATATCCTAATAATAGCATTTGTTAATTGCCTGAAGTTGTATTTATAAAAGCCAGTGTTTTGTAACTGTGTACTAGGGGGAAAGTATTTGTTAATGTGAAAATATAAGTCTTCCAGAGTGCTAATTGTTGAAGGGTTGTTGTAACTTTAGTCCACCCTTTGAGTTTTCTTGGGTAGTGCACGTATTGGGATTCAGTATTGGACATTTGTAGAGATATGTACCTTTTGAGGTGTAATGGTTATTGTGGTCAATTTTAGTGCACTGTCTACCCTTGGCATGTAGTTTGAGTTTTGTGTTGTCGACAGGGGAGTGGCTTTCAGTGAGGGCTGAGACACAAAGTGGTTCCAACACAACTCATGTGGGAGTCAGTTTAATCAAGTGGAAATTAAATAATCTATTAGCTTAATACATTTAACAAGATAATTAGCCTTTCCCATTGGGTCAAGGGCTTGTATGAGACTTGAGATGAGTCGGGAAGGCCTGGAATGGCTAGATCGTTATCTTGTCTTCTTGAAAGATAACCGATTCCACATTAGTGTGCATGTGGGGCTAGAATCATGAGAGGTTACTAGGATAACCCTAGAGGGGGGTCGAGACCTAGGAAGATCTCCTTTGGATAACCATCGCAACCATTGTCATGACACTCCTCCTATGACAACAGTCATTTTATTTGTATTGTGTTTATAATTGATTTAGTGATTCTAGAAGCAATGTGACCATTGTTCTTGTTTACTTGTACTGTGAGTATTTTGTATATTGCATGTGCCTAGACATAGTAGGATTGTCTCAGTTACCTTTTACTATCTCCTAGCATGGAGGCTAGGCCTACGGGTAACATATGGTTGGGTGGCATGCTTCTTCACTATTGAGTTCTTTTTCTGTTCATGATGGCATGATCTTCTTGTTCGAGGAGCTTGTGTGGTTCTTTGGAGTTGTTCTTCTCTTTCTTCATTGTAACTATGGATCATTATGTATAATTGTAGTACTTCATTTGTATCGAGGTGAACCTTTGTGATGTAATTTTAATAATATTTGTGATCTATTCATTATTGGATTTAATGGTGTATAGAATGTTATGTGGTGTTGTATCTGTGGAAATATGTTCAATAGATTTCTATGTGTTAGATTTATCTTGCAATGGTTTAATTCTTTGTTGTATGTTGTATCTTGAGTTTAATATTCATATGCTATGGTTGGTTGAAATTTTATAAGTAATGGTGTTCACATGTAGACGTGTTACGTAGCCTAGAGGATGTATGTGGTTAGAATAGGATACTTTACTCGTCTTGTTTTACCTTTTAAGAAAAAAAATTAGTTTTTCTTTCGTAGTGTTGCATCGTCCTCTAGGTTGCGGGACGGGGTTTTACACTTGGTATCAGAGCCTAGGTTTAAACATTGGGTAATCTAGGTTAATGTTGGAACCATTAATTTTTTGAGTAGGATTTAAGTTGTATATCTTGTCTTACACCTTGGTGTGTTTGTGCATGATCATTCCACCTAGGAGAGGTTGAGGTCATGGTCGTGGCCATGGAGGCAAACACGGGGGTAGTCAGCAAAATTCACCTTCACATGTTTCTCATGATTCTAACCGTGAGGAGCAAGAGGCTTCTCAAAACATTATGGGAGGTGGTATTCAGGATCCAGATCGACCAAGGATCGAGGGCACACAATTGCGTCAGTTATTGGAGGAGACTCTTGCCCATCTTGGGCCAAGGAAGGAGGTAGATAAGTATGTTTTTCGAGCTACAATATAAAAAAAATGATTAGGAACATTAGACTATGGAAGTTATGTAATCACCATGTGTTGTGAGATATCTAGTTGCGGTTAGGGTTTTTGTGCTTCCTTCAACCCTTTGGAGATTGTACCACCTTTTACATATTTTATGGGGCATAGGTCATCACAAGTGAGGTTTAAATTCAAAATTATGTATTCAAAGAATCTATTGATGTTTTAATTTTCCCAACTAGTATATCAAGACAAACTAAAGAATAGCCAATTTAGATAATTAATTGCATTAAGAGATTGGCCAAGGAATAGGAAAACATAGAGAAACCTTTTCCTATTTACTTTAGGCTCTACAAATCCTAGGAGGATGATCCTATACAATATCACTTGAGATTCCTTTCCATTATCATTAGATATTATTTTAAACAGATATATCCTCACTGTTTTAGCTAATATTAATAGATAAAACACTATGATGGACTAGATGCTTGAGATTTCTATTTATTCAGTACTTTAATAACATCAAAATAACATTATTCAAATAAATTATTACATTACAGTAAAATTTTCCTTGAAATTCATGACCATGGAGTTACATTTATAGAAATTCAATAGACTACTGCCTCAAACCTAGGAAATAGAGTCAAGATAGGTATAACTAGAAATTTGAATAACAGTAATTCACCCAACTTCAATTAATCTCTATAACAATGCATTGCATTACTACCATGCAAAATTCATAACCAATTCTACATACAAATCCCTATAAACAGTCAAGACATTCAACATTTCTCATATAGCATATTTGACTCACTACTTGAGAGAAAGCCAAACAAGAAACATTCAACAACAAGAAATCTTGTAGAGATGAACAAAATGATCCTTGATCCAATTTTATTCATAAATGAAAAGAGGATTACAATGTAGGAGAAAATTTAGCTTTGACCTTGGCATTCTACATTCATAATTGACGATAATATTGTTATATAAAAATGAATAATTTCATCAAAAACTTTTCTTAGACCACCTTGACCTAAAAATACTAGCTCAATTACAAAATTCTATGCATACAAAAACTATGCAAGATCCTATGAAAAGGTCCTTGAATTCCATTTTATAGAATAAGAAAACAAGCTTCAAGCTTGTGGACAAGTGTCACATTTAAATTTGACAATTTTATCCACCTAGGATCAAACCAAAAATACAAGTATAACTACCTCATGAGGAAGAAAATATTCTTCACTAGAAACAAAAACAATTCCATGTGCAATAGCAAAATATCCTCGTTGATTCTAAAATGTGATAAGAAAAAGGTCATTGTACAAGTACTTGATGTTGTTTTCTCTACCTTCTCCATCATTTAAAAAGGACTGGGGGAAAGCTTACTAAGTGGTAGAAGACAAAACGTAGGCCCCACCACTTGCAAAGAAATAGAAAAAGATGTAAAATGGCTTATTCCACATATATTTCAAGCCATGTGTTGTATTCTTCCTTAGATGTCTAATTAAATGCCAAGAGCTTTTAAAACTTGTTATGAGAATTATACCTAGCATCAATAATTTCTTTGGAAGCTTGTGCAAGGCTATCTAAATTGGTCTCCAGTCTGAATGTTATCAATATAATTATTTAGGAGAGAAAATTCAGGCTTACCATCCTTGTATATAAAAGAATAAAATGAAGGACTAATGCAAGAAAATTCAACCTTCCATTTTTCCAAAGGCTTGATCAATCCTACCTCATCCATTATCTTTGGCATTATACCCTTCTCCATACCTTAAAATAATTTCATTTTTTCTCTGAATTGAATATATATATTTTTAAAGGTAGATATATCCCCTAGCAACTTAATTCTTTCTAGAATTTGAGGAAATTATTTGGGGCTTTTGTGTCTGATTTAGTCACTTTGACCACCTCTTTTATGACATTAGCCTTGAGGCTCCATTTACTGGGCACTTCTCAAAAACTCTTATAGATCTCTTGGTACTTAGAATATGCCTTATTTATCCCATAAAAGGATTTCCATAGTACTTCAATCTTATAAAACACATAGGAAATTCTATGACCTAAAAGATCATCAAACATATTAGTTGCAATCTTGCTTGCTTCCTCCTTTTCTTCCTTATCATTTTCCTTTAGATTTTTTATCACATCATCAGACCTATGGAAACAATGATAATATGGTGATATTCAAATTTTCATCATTTCTCTACTAATAAACCCCTTAGGGTCACAATTTCTTGCAGGGTTTACTTTCATTCCAAGATCATTCAAATCAATGGAAAACATTTCTAATCCTTTTTTTTGTAGTCACAACAAAATGGGAGAACCTCATATAACCTTGGATGAATGATCCCTTCATTAATATGAAATTATCCTTATGTAATTCATCAAGTTGCCACATTATTTCCATGAAATCTAATCCATCAATTTCATAAATTGGAAAGCAATGGGGTTGCACTAGGGTGCCATAAACTTTGAATATTGTGGAACTAGAGTGTAGATACCAATCTCCCAAGTTATGATCAACTCCCTTTTCAACATCATACTATAGTGGCCCAAGAAATTTTTTAATGTTCATAGAAATTCTCCTTTCTGGCTTGCAACCTAGATTATGTAATATGCTCAATGCAAAACATTCTCAAAATTCAAAAAAATTGAGTTATTGTAGTGTTGGTCCCAAATGTGTGTCCACAAATGAATAGGTAGATTTTGCATTTCTCATTGTGTGTTCTCAATTCCAATTAATTTTTCCATGCATTCTCCACTGAACATAATTATATGCAACACTAATGGATACCATCTAAAATATAGACCAGGCTTGGGGTCCTTCAAGGGTGTCAATTATTTTTGAGTGCCCTTTGAAATAAATTTAGAAAAATCAAAACTTTTGTTCACATACATGTGTTGAATATCTATTGTCAATATCATCATAAATATAGGAATTCTCACATCATAATATTTTCCAAGTACGTGGGACAAAGAAAAATAATTAGTAACAAAGCAATCCTCAAATTCATCATAAATGAAGGTCTCCACCTCCTTAGGAGTAATCTAACATCTTTTATCAATCTCCCTTCTTTTATTCTTTGGAAGTGACAATAACTTGCAACCATTTTTATCCTTTTCATAATGAACTCAAATCAATTGTGACACTAGAAGTGTTTAAGCCAAATGTCTCAATGATTTATCTTCTTGAAATCTCAAGAAGAGGTGATCCCTTCCTACTTATGATCATTCTATATCAGGTTCATAACAACTTATGAATTATTTTACTAGGTGCATGATGAAAAACATATTGGGGACCACAAATTTACCCAAATATGAATTCCATAAATTAGAGACTAGCCTCAACATCATAATCCTATTTTGTGTATTCAAACAAAGTCTACCCATACACTGGGGTGACAACATCCCCAATTTTCTCAGCCATATCTTATAATCTACTTGTAGCAAACTCCATACCTTGAGCACGTTTTCCCTATTTCTGTGAACCGGGAAGTTGCTTCATGAGGTCGTCTTCAATAAATCTCCTCTTTCCCATAGATTTTGTACTAGTTTCACTCATTTTTTGTGTTTATGTGTGACTAGGGTTTGTATAATGGTTTGTAAAAATCCTAGGGCCTTATAATTTCTATTAAAACTTAAAACAAGAAACCCTAACAAACCTATAAACTATTTTTAATAGAATTCTTTCAATAATTTTAATAAAATATTTAATTCTAGATAGAGTAGGCTACTTACCCAAAATTTTGGATGAAACGCTACTTTTCTTCACTTGAATTCTACCTCTAGGGAGCTTTGTTTTCCAAATTAATTGAGTATGATTGAAAATGTAAGAAATATTGAAGCAATTCAATATTTTATTAGCTCTTAAGAACTAGTAGATGTGCCTTAATTACAACATGACGACTCATGTGTATAAAATAAATAATTTGCTTACTAGTTGATTTAGTTTGAATTATGACCATTGATTTAATTGCTTTAAAAATAGATCGATGGATATCACATTTCCTCCTTACATCACACTTTTCATTTGAAAGAGCTTTTGCAAAATTTTGATGTAAAGAATCCTAGTGCTACATCCTAAGGATGACACACATCCTTGCCTTTCCTTTTGGAATCGAGCACATTTTGGATATGCATTGAAGATCCAAAATCATGATACTCTAGGCTAGTGTGATGTAATAAAATGCATCCATATATCCACCATGATGTCATCCTTCCTTTCTCCTTTTATATCCATGTTATTGAAGATAAAATGCACTATGAAGGACTTTATCATTACAATATTATTTGAAAATCATTCAATATATTATAGGTTGTAGCCTTAGAAAAGTTTCCTTATGCACTTGAAACATGAAACTACACTCTGAAGGAGCTTTTTGATGAAGCGAGGAGATGACACCTATCCTCTTATATTTTTATATAACCACCAAATTTTCTTTATGCGCCCAAATTTGAAGAATGCAATGTGAAAAGCTCTAGCGATGCAATAAGATACTGCCAAGTTTCATGATCTTAGTGGCCTCTTCTTAGTGCATTTTTTCTTTGCATTGATGATATGAAATTGTGATACATTATAACTGTGTTGCAGGCCCCTCTTCACACTTGTCAATATTATGACATAGTATTCCCAACACACTTTGGCTTTGTGCTTCATGAATGAAAATGATCTTTGAAGAGAGTGTGATGCAATTAAAACTTTCCATGTACTTGAAGCCTAATGATCCATCCCCTTGTGTTACTAACCCTATCCCAACTCAATTTCAATATGTTCTCTTTTAATGAAAATGCAATGTGATAAGGAAACACGCTACGATACAGTGTTAACATGTACCCCACCTTTATCAAGATTACCCAACATAATTTATATATGTTATAGAAGAATGAGAATGCAATGTGAAGGTAGTATGTGATGAGCTGTAGGAGTGAAATGTGTCTAAGGTGGGTCAGGTTCTCAAAACTTTTTTTTTAATTAAGAATATGTGGTAAAGTTGTAGTTAAAAAGGACATGCATAGGGAATGAAGGGGAGATAAAATCAATAAAGGAATTCACATATTAAACTTCAAATAATATTTCAACCAAATATTTAAATGGGTAATGGATCAACAACTGATCCTAGGTCAACAAGGTCGGTCAATACATGAAGTTAAAACACATAAGTTGTTAATCAAATGAATAGCAATTGAAACACAAGGTCAACACGATTTTAGAAAAAAACTGTAAGGGTATCATGGATACTAGGGCTTTAGAATGGTTTTTGATATAAAAGAAACCTAAGCAAGGTTATAAAAAACCCTAGCACATGATTATACCATTCAAAAGCTCAAAAATAGGGCAAGAGACTAGAGGCCAAGGAAAATTTTTAGAGTTCCATCAATGACTCTAGGTGGGGATGTTTATTAAGAAAGGACAAAAAAAGATCCCAAAATATTTGGAGAAATAGACCACAAAGTGGAGCAAGACAAAACAAAAACAAGTAGAAAATCAAAATAGAAAGACTATACATAATCTACATAAAATAAACTATGCATGGAAATGAACATAATTCAAGGGAAATGCGGTTTCAAGAACAATCTATGCACTAATAGTTAAAGAAATTCTCCAATTAAATTTTGTAAAAAGTATGAGTCCTAACCATGGGTGTTGCTAATGAGATAGGGTCCAAGCCAAAGGGCATCAAAATTTCTATGTTCTCCTTTTTCTTGTACCCTTATATTCCATAATAAGACCATATCGTCCACCTAAAACTTTCTTTCAAATGTTTTCTTGTCAAAAAAATGCTTGACTTGCTATTGTGACTTGACATTTTTGTAAGAGATAATTGTGGATAATGAAAAGTATCAATGAAATAAATCAAATGAAATCAAAACAAAAATTTAAAGCCAACCTATTCATGAAATGTAATTCCTATAGCTATGAATTCAACAAACGAAGTTAGAAACATAAGTGAATTCAAACTTCACAATCTTACCATCCCATGTCAAAGTGTATTTGTTTTGATCTTGAGATGTTGGATTTCTCTTCAA